>PVJN01046448.1:0-16428 GCA_004026805.1 Lasiurus borealis
CAGATCGAAGCGGATTTCCGATTGAATGGTGAGTGGACCCCCTGCCCCTGGCTGGCCCTCCCTCCCTCCCCGCCCCCCAACCCCTTTACCCCATCCCCCCCCAGTCGCCGGCCGCCCGCCCGCCTGCCCCGCGCCCGCCGGCGCCGGCAGAGGACAGACATGGCGTCCCAGAGACTAAGTCCGGGCTCCTCGCTCACCGGCCCCATTGTTCCCATCGGGCCGCCTCTAGGCCCGCTTTCCGGGCGCCCCAGCCCCCCCAGGTCGCAGCCCTCGCCAGAGGGGGCAACGGAGACCCCGCGTCGCCCGCCGCCGGGCCCCGGGCCGCCTGCGCGGGCCCGGATTTCTCCCGGGAAAGTCGCCTTGTCGACGGTCGGGACTTAGTCTCTGCGCCATTTTCTTTTTCTCTCTCTCTCTCTCTCCTCTCCTTTCAGCGCTCCGGAGCCTTCCTCTCCCTCCCTCGGCTCCTTCCCCCGAGCTGCTGCCCAGAGGGAAGAGAGCCTCATGCAGAGAGCAAAGCCGTGTAAAAAGCACGGGCCTTACCGGAGAGGGGAGGGTGGCAGGCGGAATGTCACTATTTTAATTTTTTTTTCTCCCCCCGAAGTGAACTTTATTTTGGGGGTTATATTCATCGTTTCTGTTGCTGGTTGGGTTTCCTTCTCTACATGCAGGATGAAAGCTTCCCCTTTGGCAACTGTTGATTTTTTTTTTAATATATATTTTTTTGGGGGGGAGGTGTTAAGATGTTTATGATAGGAATTTATGGCTGTAAAAAGTATAAAGCCACCCTTTGTGGAGTTCTTCCTATTTTGAGATTGTTTTTTTTTTTCTCTCCCAAGTTGTGTTGTTTGCAAAGGTAGCAAGTAGTGACCTCCCTTCTAAAAGTTTACAAGTTCTGTCCGGGCCACCCCAGTGTAAAATGTTGAACTCGGGCATATGGATTTAAAAAAAAAAAAAAAAAAGGGAAAAAGTGTTAACGTGTTATTGACAGAGAACTTTTCCAGTGGCTGAGGTTCCTAAGGCCGTGAGAAACGCCGTTTAGTGTACTTGTCAGGGCGAGAGGTTGGTGGATGGAGCATCTGTCCCATCGGGGTCCTGGTTGCAGTGGCCTTTTCTCTTTGGACTGCGGGGGAAGAAAAGAAAAAGATTTTTTATTTGTTGAAACCAAGAGGGACCAGCGCTCCCCCTCCTACTTGGTCTTCATTCCTTGTCAGAAGCCGCTGTTTGTTTGTTTTTCAGGTATCAAGGGCTATTTGCTTTACCCCAGATCTTTATGTTTTTCAAATTCGGTTCAGCCAAAGCAAGGCAGTTTATTCCTTGACTATTTCCACTTCGGTTACCCAGTGAGGACTCTCCCAATAACAGGCTTATTCTTGGAGCCTTTCAGCGTTCTTGGTTGAGGAGATCTGGTTGGTGTGCCGGGAATTCCCACAGATTCTGTTGGTACATCGTCTGGTTCAGTTGAGTTGGGGTTCCAGGAACCTCTCCAGTGGGAGAAGCTGATGAGTAGGTTTTCTGATGTTGTAATCAGCAGCTCATCACGTTAGCCTGCTCTACTGAGAGCAGCTGTATGTTCAGATTCTGAAGTGGGGCATCTTGCAAGAGATGGTACTTTGGCAGGAGGTAGTCTGGTTAAGTAAGAATGTGGCATTTCTTGAAGAACCTAACATGTGCCACGCACAAGGCTAGACCACAGTGCTGCTTCTGCCCCCAATTCAGTCTATTGGGGGAGACATAATTAGTTAATTATAAGGTAAGTGCTGGGGCATATGTATATACCCAAAGTGCTTTGTGGGAGACTAGGGGACTTAATTTTGTCCGAGGATGGGAAAGTTTCTCAGGAAGTGACTTCTGAACTGGGTGTTATGCATGACTAGTACACAGATGCTAAATGTTTTAACTGTGTTTAGCCAACCTAGGATTTGAAAAGAGGGCAGTGAGACCCCTGGAGCTCAGAAAACTTCAAAGAGTATTAATATGCTTCTTTGGGAGGTGGGAGCAAAGAAAGGATGTGGCAGGTATGGGTGTAAGAAGTCCTTTTAAAACCTCTCTTGGAGAAAGAATCTTAATACAGAAAACGTGTTCTTTTGACTTTCAGAATGAGGCTGAGTAGGTAATATATTTAGTAATGAAACCGTTTAGTACCTTCTCCATGGTCCTCACTTAAATTATTCAAAGGAAATATTGAATATGTGAGTGACTGTGGACCATTTTTATAGAGGCTGGAGTAAACTTGGCTATATTGACCTTTATATGTTGACTTGTAATAACAATAATTGCTAATATTTACGAAATACATTCTGTCTGCCAGGTGCAAATTTCAGCTCTTTTGAGTTAGGTACTATCATCTTATGAGTTAGATACTAACACTTATGAATTAGGTACTATCATTTCTGTTTTACAGATGAGGAAATTGAGGTTTTATTTATTTATTTACTAGCTTGCCCAGGGTAGTGAGTCGAACACTCCAAAGCTCACAGGCTGTAGCCGCTATGATATATATGTAATTCTGGGATGATTGTGATGATTGCGTTTGAAGCTGCTCTACTTTCTTACCGAGCTAAAAAAGGCAAGAGAGACGAATTTGATAAGTTTGTCATTTGCTTACTTTTTCATCTAAATCTGCTCTTTCAAGAGAAAAAGCACTTTTATTGCCTCCCCATCCTGAGTCTGACAATAGAATGATTATCTTGTAGTGCTTGCTCTATTAAGGAACACTGGTAATTAGTGATTGATTTATGTAACTATGAAAGACGGTTTTGAAAAAATAAAAATCAATGTTTAATTATGCTCATGACATGTCATTATTGAACTTTGTATTAAGAGTTTGCTTAAGCTTGATTTTAAGTGGAGCTAACTTAAAGCTGTCTTACAGATTAACTGTGCAAGTTCATTTATTAAAGCAAACATCCCTCATTTTTTTCTCCCTTCCTCCCCTAAGATCTAAAAGGTTTTGCCCTTTGGAGTGCATTCTTTACATTAGTTAAAACTATTGGCTGTTCTTATAGATTTAGAACATTCTGGCCATACTCAATTGTTGAGAAAATCTTTAATATGTGAAATGTATTTATATTTAAAATATTGACTGTGAGTTGGGAGTTTCAGGCATAGAAACTATATTCTCTTTTACCTAAATTAAAAGACTTCCCTTCTAACTGTAATGGGGCTGAGTCATGGTTACAAGCACTGTGCAGACTGTCAGGCTATCAGTAGAGTTGATAGTGATAACATCAGGTTGGAGGGGTACTGATCCTTTTGCTCTTTCAGAGACTTGAGGTCTGCCTATTTTGGAGTTATGGGGTTCTTCTCTCCCCAGCATGAGCCAAGTATGATGCTTGATTCCATCAATGACTATTCTGAGGAATGTTATATGGGATTGTAGTTTGATATCATCTTGTGTTGATTCAAATGGGATGGGGGAATGAAATATAAATTGTTTCTCATGCTAACAGATAGTTGTACTTCTGTGCTGTTGGGTGCAGATTGGGTTGGGGTATGACTGATGATGTAGCTATCTGAAAGGTCCTATCACATTTTAAAAACAACAAACTGAGAACACCTAATGAGAAGTCTGGCATATCTTCCTCCTCAATCCAAAAACACTTAAGCATCCGGCTCCAGTGTCATCTTTCCTAGCATTGTCGATTACTTGGGGCACCTTTTCAGAATTAGCAAGCTATTGTAGGATCTTTATACCACACTGAGATATAAAACTAAAGTTGACTTGTTAACATGTTTTTTATATTACCAGTATATCAGAACTCCTAAACAAATTTTAGATTCTGATGTTCCATGGTAAAACAAAATCTAGGACTTACTAAAGGAATCTGAAATACCTCATGGTTTGAAAGGTGAATACTGGATTAATGCTAATTGTCATTAACTCACACTTTTCTTTGCTAAGTAAGGTAAGATGGAAAATATGAACCCAGGGTCATCCCCAAATCTCATTTTAACCAATAATAGAAAAAAAAATTTTAACTTGATTGTTTTCTTTAACATCAGCATAAAAATGGGGAATTGTGAGTTTGAAAAGGGGATTTGTTCACTTGTTCTGGATCTTAGTGAATTACTATTCATTTATACATTATACAGTGCCAAGGATCCCTAACATATCTTAAAAAGCTTATATTCCAAAATTAAGCTCTTGGGTTTTATTATATTTTGGCAAGTGGGGATGGAAAGGTGTGCAAAAAATTCCTGCCTTTTTTAGTCTGTAAATGTGTTAGAGAAAGCTTTGTGTTATCTATTAATTATAATAACAGTTATCCTCTATTACTAATAGTATGGGAAATGATTCTCTTGTACTTTCTAGATGTTATTTCACATTAGGAGCCTTCTGATTATACTGAAATTGTTATTTCACATTTAGTTGGGTGTGCATGTTACAGGTTTTTAACAACTTTTGCCATACTTTCTGTGCAAAATCTGGTTTTCCTCAAACCCATAGTTGTTTACCCAGAAGCATGTTTTGTGAGGGATTTTATCCTTTCCATGTGAAACTACCTTGAGTAACAATAAAGCTTTAGGTTCACTTGGAAAAGTGGACAGAATTGTAATTATTTACATTTGAATGAATCTATGGAAATTATTGAAATGAGTAGTATTTGATGTGGGATCCTGAGTTTAAAACCCTCTTGAAAGGTAAAATGTAATCAACTCATTGCATTTAGAGGTGGAAGAAAGTCAGTTGAGTGACTTTTCTGTGTCCTGTGGTTTAAATTATCTTACTGCCCCTAAATTAATTTGAAACAATTAACTTCTCATAATAAAGGCATTGGAGAAAACGGTTGAGAATTTGGCTTCCAAAGGTAAAAAGTTGGGTGTGGGAGAAGTTCCTAACTAAGTCCTTAAGAAGTGAATGAGCCAAAATCGGTTTGGCTCAGTGGATATAGCATCAGCCTGTGGACTGAAAGGTCCCAGGTTCGATTCCGGTCAAGGGCTCGTACTTTGGTTGCAGGCACATCCCCAGTGAGAGAGAGGTATGCAGGAGGCAGCTGATTGATGTCTTTCTCTCTCATCGATGTTTCTAACTCTCTGTAAAAACAACAACAACAACAACAACAACAACAAAATATATATATATATATGTGTATGTATACACACACACACACGAAGTTAATGAGGTGGAGAAAGTTTTCAATTGTGTTTAAACTTTGAGCAGTAATAGTGGGGACAGGTCTTTTCTCTCTATTTTCATGCCTAGCAAATCTGAAGTTTGAGAAGCAGCTTTCCATCTCCAGGGGCTCCACGCTAGCAGTTGAAGTAGGAAATCTAAAATAAACTAGAGGCAAATAGCATGGAATAATTAGCATTTTGCCAACCCTTGCCCTTTCCCCACAACCTCCCTATCTAGGTGTCTGCAGTGTGCTCTGTGCTGATAGCCTAGGTCCTGGGAATGGTGTAGGGGGATAAAGATATGGGGAGTATGGTAGCCTCAACTATATTAGGTGGGAGAAAAGCTTTATAGTTTATAGTGGAATATCTATTAGGTGTTAATGGTATTTTTGGTAGTGTTATAGAAAATGACTGATAGTTTGCTGAGGTGATTTAATAGCAAATAAATGTTGTTTAACATGATTTTTATTCTATATGTTCAGGAAAGATTCTAAATTTTCTTCTAACTGGGAGAAAAGTGACTTTGCTGATTAAATCAAGTATATCTCTGGTTTATGTGTTGTAATATCAACAAGCTAGATAACCCCCTATCAAAATCTGTATTAATGGCTGTCATTTATGTCTCCATATTTTAGTAAAGAAAATGCAAGTGAGCTTGGAAATTTAAGTTTTAAATATATTTTTTTGGTAGCTATTCATTTTTAATTTGTTGTCTTAAGTTTTTAGATCCATTCAGTTATCTCCCTGTCACTTTTACCTTATACACTATTCTTGAAATATTTTCTAAAATGTCTAGCATATATTTATTTTTATTTTAAATATTTTTATTGATTTCAGACAGGGAGAGGGAGAGATAGAAACATCAATGATGAGAGACAATCATTGACTGGCTGCCTTCTGCACAACCTCCATGGAGATCGAGCCCAAAATCCAGGCATGCGTCCTGACGGGGAATTTAACTGTGACCTCCTGGTCACAGGTTGATGCTCAACCACTGAGCCACTCCCAATGGGCAAATATTTTTATTTCCATCTCCCTTCTGCCCTCCTGATTAGATTTGGGGTAAGGTGCGTCTCTACCAGGCCTTCAATTCCTCTTTGAGTCTTTGAAGTTAACTAACTTTGTGTCTTTGGATTTAAGGAACCAAAGGACTTCGTTCATTAGCATTTCTGAAACACCTAGATAAGCTCCAACAACATGTGTTAAAGTCATCTGGGATGTTGGGGACTTTATTTCTCTTCGGTGTTGAATAGGTTGAGAACAAGATAAGTAGATTCCTGTGTATTCTGACATTTTCCTGTATGTATTTTAACAACAAAAACAAATCAGTCAGTCCTTGAACCCAGTATTCTTTCTATTTTTCTTAGTATAGTCTTTCAAAGATAGATGTTTGAGAGATTGCTTGGAGGAGATATCCTTGGCGGTTTGGTCCCCTCCCCTCATATCCCACCCAAAAATTTTATGTTGAAGCTTAGTTTTACAACAGAATACATTAGAAATGCACCCTTTTGCTGTTTAGTAAAAGTTCCGATTTTGATCTTGCTACTATATATGAATGCCCAGATACATAAAGCTTCATAGGCAAAATACTGGTTGAGCAGAAGACTTACTTAGCATGTGTCAGGATGGGTGGATTAGGGGATCTCATTGGCTAAGACCCCCTTACTTTATCCAATTCTTATAACCCCCTTTACTTCTTTTTAAAAAAATATATATTTTTATTGGTTTCAGAGAGTAAGAGAGAGGAAAGAGATAGAAACATCAATGCTGAGAATCATTGATAGGCTGCCTCCTGTCGGACCTCTTCTGGGGATTGAGCCCACAACTTGGCATGTGTCCTGACTGGGAATGGAACTGTGACCTGGTTCATAAGTCAACACTCAACCATTGAGCCACACCAGCCATTCCCCCCTTTATTTCTTTGTAGTTAGCTTTCTGAGCTCTTGTATAGCAGCAGAAGGGGAAGTGAGAGGAAAGGAACTAATTTTGAAAGTTTAGTAAACACCACATTTTTGTATTCATCAAATTTGAATTTAATGCAAATAGTACAGATTATGTAGGGAGAACCAGAGACCAGGAAAGGAAACTTTTTCTTCTTTTTACACCCTCTCACCTCCCCTTTTTGGTAATATACTGCCTTTCAGATTCCAGAAACCCCACTCAGGTTGTAGTTAAGCTTCTAGTGTGCC
Source organism: Lasiurus borealis (assembly GCA_004026805.1). Taxonomy (NCBI): domain Eukaryota; kingdom Metazoa; phylum Chordata; class Mammalia; order Chiroptera; family Vespertilionidae; genus Lasiurus; species Lasiurus borealis. The sequence continues at coordinate 7,305 of PVJN01046448.1, forward strand.
CTTAATTATCTGCTGATAGAGATATCTTAGACCCCTTGAACCTGGAATGTTAGGGCTTCAGGAGATGCTTTGGTGGTAAAGCTGGAACCAGGTTGATACTGAATGGTATAAGCTATGAAGAGGGAGGCTTTAGGGAGAGAGCATACTATTGAGCAGCTGTGGTAAAATAGAAAATTGGAATAGAAATCAGAAAAATCTAGATAAATCTCTGTTCTTACTATGAAATTTGCCCTGACCATTGTATTTTGTTTTGTCATGTACAAACAAAGATGTTATCTCTCTTTTTCACAGACCGTTGAGAATTAAATGAGTATCTGAATGTGCCACTCTACTCATATTTTAAAATTTAAACGTTAGCAGACAGCTTCTACTTTGAAGTGGATCTTTATTTTGAGTATTTGGTTCAAAGTGGTGATGTTGGTAACTCCTTCCTTTACTGGTATCCCCTGTTAATGTTTTCCGTTTTTTCTGACATTTACATAGTAAACAGTAGCATAAGTTGGTTGAATCTTCATCTAATTGAACTGCATAGCCTACACTGATCTCTTCTGCCTATCAAGCAATCACTGTAAAATAAGAGATGATGTATCTATGTCTAGGTTGGGGAAAGTAGGAAGTCAATGTATATCTGGTTCCTACTTTTCTACAAGAACCACTCTAAGGCAAGGTGGTCATCACTAAAAAGAAATGCTTCCAGCTATAGAGAAGATGGGCATAAAAATGAAAGAAGTATATTGATGTAACTAATTAATTTCTCAGTTCTTTCTTATGGATTTTCAATAAAAGATATCCAGAGCTTGGGTTTTCAATAAAAGATACCCAGAGCTTTACTTTTTCGATACATTTAGTAAATGAAATGCCAAATTCATTATTAGTGATTTTTTTTTTTTTGTTTTTAACCACAAAATTTAGGGTATCTTTGTGTCAGCATGTTTTTTCAAAGGCCACTATTTTACTTCTCCCCTAACATTTTTCAAATGAGAAAGCTCAAAGCATCCAAGTTACCTTAATTTTTCATTTATCCATATAGTTAAAGTGACCAACTCCCCATGAAATAGCATTTCTTGGGAAAAAGAACCCCTTAAATAATAAAGCTGAGGTAGGTATGGGAATTTAAGTAGGGAACACCATGTTAACAGTTGTGTATAAAAGTCCAAGTAGAGAGATGAAAAAAATTTTCAGCAGACATTTCAGTAATGGGTCATAAGTCTAGCTAATGTTGATATTGAATTGCTTTGAACATGTTCTTTTGGAAGTGCTACTTGAAAATAAACCAGGATCAGGGGTGTGTTCACTAATGTCCATTAGATTAAGCGAAAAGGATCTTAGTAGAGGTCTTATACAAATGATTATCTGATAAGCATCACAATAGGAGCAGACTTCAAAATTAGTCAGTCAAAGGTAGGCCAGAGAATTTAATTTTGTAGAATAGGGTCTAATTTTAAAGAGTCTTCCAAGATAAAGTCTTCAAAAGATAAACATCTTGCTCTGACTGGGGTGGCTCAGTTGATGGGTGTTGTCCTGTGTATAAAAGATTGCCAGTTTGATTCCTGGGCAAGGGCACAACCTGGGTTGCTTGCTCAATCCCTTGATGTGCTCTCACATCAGTGTTTCTCTCCCTCTTCCTTCCTCTCTAAAAATCAATCAATTAAAAATATATAAACATTTTAGGAATGTATGGTTCTTAATGTATATGGGGGAAAATCTGTGGGAAAGTGAATATTATTACATGGCTATACTGCCTTCAGTATGATTTCAAAATAGGATTGGATTTTTAAAAATATGTTTTTATTGATTTCAGAGAGGAAAGGAGAGGAGGAGAGAAAAAGAGAAGCATCAGTGATGAGAGAATCATTAATTGGCTGCCTCTTGCACATTCCCTACTGGGGACCAAGCCCACAAACCGGGCATCAAACTGTGACATGACCTCCTGGTTCATAGGTCAGCTCAACCACTGAACCACACCAGCTGGATAGGATTGGATTTTTAAAAGTCTGCAAAAACTTTGGCTGTTTCTCTGATTCAGAATGTTAATAGTTTTGGGAGGATAGGTTGAGACTCCTCCCCACTCTCCCACGCAAGTCAGGCAAACATGATATAGTAGAAAGGATGGAGACTGTGAGCCAAGGGGAAGTTAACCTCCAAGTCTTCGTTCTTCACCTGTGAATTGCCTAATACTTAACATCACAAGATTGAGGATTAAAGAGCATGTGAAGATCACTGTAGAAAGGTAAAGCTTAGAACAAAATTTTTAGTTCCTTGTCAATCCTTAAAAAACCCCAAACATCTCTTTTAGAGATTGTTTTATTAGTTTTTTGTACAAAGGGAACTTCTTTAATTTCTTGAAATTTTGGTATTGTGAGATTGTACCCAAGGGAGAGGGTCACTAGGGAGCCTGAGTATGTTACTATTGCTTTGAATCTGAGACAGGCTAGCTCAGAGTACAGACTTGCCTTGACTCTGTGGCCCTGTACAAATCACTTTTTACTCGTAAGTTAAATTACAGTTTAAAAATCTTTGGCAATGAGTGACTTTCCCCCCTTTGAATTTGGGATAGTACAAAAGATATACTTAGTAAGTAAGCTAAGAATTTCATGTCTCATTGCAAATGGAAAATTTAAGTTGTTACATTCATTAATTCAAATATTCAGAAAGTAAATACTAGTAACAACTAGACACGTGTAAACAAGATAAACTCATATGGTCTCAGAACAGACATTTGAAGTTAGTCTGTTGTAGGTCTGTACAGTCACTTTCTCCATTGAGATTTCAGCGGAACAAAAGCTCCTGTCATACCAGGGTGAATGGGATGGAAGGTACTTTCTGGCAGTTAATGCTTTAGTGAAAGAAAGTGATGTAGAGAGAGTAGTTCTCAGTAAAAGTTGTTGTTTTTTCCCTTAAAAAATTGGAAACTAGGTTAGATTTCCAAAGATGTTCAAACTCATAACTGTTTTAGAAAATCTTTTATTTTTTATTTTTAGGGTGCCTATAAGTTCATTAAATCTTTTCATATGTAATAGAAGAATAGTTTAAAGTTTTATACATTTATTTCTCAGTGTCTCTTTATATCAGACACCTGTATTGAATAAATTTTAGAATAGTAGTTTTCAGGTAGATTTGTCAGAGTGATTAGAAATGTAATAAACTCTGTGAAATCACCATTTTTGTAAATTTGAAAAACTAAATTCTTAGGGATTAGACTCAGTACTTAAACTCCTGGGAAACTAATTTTATGAAACACTTTGAAATTACTATTATAATTTCTTCCTAACCATGCAATGTTTTGATATGGACAATAAACTAAAGCTGTTAAACACAGGAAGGGTCATAATACATAGAGATATTACCATATAGTGATTTGAGTATTGGAAAAGTGATTGAGACTAAATGTTAGACTTACTGTACCTTATTCTTACAAACTATTTTCACAGGGATGGATGCAATGTCAGTAGTTCTTGCTATTTAACATTAGAAATAAAGAAACAAGAGCTTCGGGGAATTGATCATACTTCAGAATCTGTTTCATAATTTTTCATGGTTATGGTTAACCCAAAAGGAACCAAAAGAAGAGAGGAGGAACACAAATTCACTAGTCTTTTAACTGCGGAGAGGAGGAACACAAATTCACTAGTCTTTTAACTGCCGTTTGTTACACTTCCAAACAAGAAGCTCTCCAAGGCCAGACATCCCAGCTCTTTGAAGTGTCCCTTAGCAGTGCAGAAGTCCTGGGCAGATGGGGTGGGCTCGGTTCTGCTGGTAATAGTTTGACGATAGTTATTACTTTTTCCCCTTAAAAGTCAAATCATCTTCCTTCCTTGTGTGATATAAAAATAGGCATTTCAGCAGAACTAATCTTTTGTAGATGTTAGCACCAACTACCCTAATCTCAGAATGTTGGGGAAGTTGTCTATTAGCAGAAATATGTTGTTTTCTCTGTGGAGAAATGGATTCAAGTTGGGCAAACAAAAAGTTAAAACTTTTCTCTTTGTCCTGGCTAGTTTGGATCAGTGGCTAGAGTGTTAGCCTGCAGACTGACACTGGATCAGGGACATACCTCAGTTGCAGGCTCTCTCCCTGGCCTAGGTCAGGATGCATGCAGGAGGCAACCAATAGGGAGGCAGCTAATCGATGTGTCTCTCTCACATCACTGTTTCCCTCCCTCTGACTCACAAAATCAATGGAAACAATATCCTTGGGTGAGGATTAACAGAAAAATGGTTTTCTTCTCCTTATAGTCTTGAAATACTATAGAACTCCTTTAGGACTTGAGCTAACTTTAGAATTGAGATGTCAGATAATCTTGAGATCACATTTTTAGGGAAATAGTTTTAAAGTTATAATACAATATGATGAAATATATCAATAAGTGCCTGAAAACATGGTAAAAGTGTTTGCATAAGTAAGACTGGAAGAATGTCACGCAGAATCTACACTGATTGCACATAGTAAATATGTAGGCCAGTAGGTGCTATTGTACAAAAGTGGAAATACTTTGCTAAGTGCTTTTATTGAAAATATTTTGTTTTTGTAAAGGTCTCCTCCAGCCACCCTCTTTCCTGAAAATAAAGTTCATTGTGCATTTTTTCCCCATAAATCTATGATCCTGTTTTGTTCTGTCCAAGTATTTTTACCTGGAGTGTCTCTTGGGTTTAAATAAGTATACCCAGGACTTCTCCAATTTATCACCTATTTTTAGGAAGGAAGGAAGGCAGTATTGTAAGCTCCTTAGAAATATCTCAGGGCCTGTTTTAATATAGAAGGCATATAGTCATAGATACTGTTTCCTTTCTCGTGATACCTATCTGCAGTCACCACTTAACCTTATGCTAGAAGTGACCACTTTTCTCTGGCTTTCACGGAGTCCTTGTCCTGTTCCAGTTTTTCATTCTGGTCTGGAGAAATTTTCATAGCTTCTTACTTTATTAGGAAGTGGACAAGAGTACTATCTCATTCTGTATGTTCAATAAAGAGGCTTTCAACAAATGTTGTGAAATAGGAAACCTCAACTGATTGAAGATCAAATGAGAAACATTGAGAGAGCTTTCCACTAACTTTTTGTTGTAACATGTATAAAAATCACCTGGGAATGTTTACATATTCCTAGTCTTAATGTCTCCAAGTTGATTCTGTAGTGAAGTGTACAAAGAAATCTGCATTTTAAATGTATCTTAATAATCTTAGGTGACTGATTAATGCAGGTGATCATAAATGACCTTTGGAGAAACTGATTTGTCTGGATTTTACTGTTATAAATGGCTAAGATGGTTGTTTTGCCTCATTTGATTAAAGTACTCAATTGGTGGAGCTCTTAAGCTTATAGGATTTCTAAAAAAGGAACAGAACAGTATTTTCCAAAATAAGTTTATTAAAGCTTGATAATTATCCCACTCTAATTTAAATATCTTCTACCTTTCAATGAGCATTTACCTAAATAGCAGATAGTTAACTGCCTTTGCAGATTTTACTATGTGCCTTGTCAGAATCTGAATCCTTTCTCCTACTTCCACGTTTGACAAGCCATTATTTGATTCTGATGTCATCTTTTAGGATTGGGTTACTAACTAAACAGCACAAAGTGAGAAGTTGTTTTCATGCTAATATTGCTAGGACGGTTAAGGTGGAGCTTTAGTGGAATGCTGAAGATCTATCTAATCTTTGTAGATCACTACCTTGAGATTAAGTTAGGGAGGGGTCTTTAAACTATTGATGGCAGTGATTGAAATAGGATGATTTGAATAGAGCAGTGTAAACCACCTTAAAGTGTGGTTTCCTGATCCACCAGCATTAGCATTGTCTAGGAATTTGGAAATGCAGCTTCATCCATACCTACCTCTGGGAGTGGGGGCTCAGGCATCTAGGTTTTAAGGAGTCAAGCAGGAGCTCTGATGCACACTAAGGTTTCAGAACCAGTGGAATAGAGTAAGATTTGAAGTTCTTTCTCCTCTTGAGCCTTACAAAATCTACATGTTCCCCAGTGAAATATATCTTGGGTTCAACGCTTGTTAGCTGGGTGGCCTTGAGCAGGTCACAACTCTATCCTAGTTTTCTCATCTGTAAAAGTAGGGATAATAGCTATTTCAGAATCATATGAAAGAGCACCTAGTACCTGGTCCTACTATTTCCCCCAAGTCAAATAATTGACAAGAAGAAGATAAGTTGACTGATCAAAATAAGCTTCTGATCAAATTCTTGAGTTACAACATTTATATGATGCCTAGAACTAGTATTATAGTGATTCAGCCTCTTTAAGCAGTGTTCCTTGTTTTTGTGTTTGTTTTTTCACCAGGTGGATAGCTGGGCCTCCGTAGTTGTTGAGTACTTGTACTTGCTTTTAACTATGAAGTTGGAGTAATGGAGGAAGGTCCTCTACAACATAAAAAGGAACCAGTTAGCCCCAGAAAGGCTTCTAAACAAAGTGTGCTCAGGTTTCGTCTTTCTACACTCGTCCTCCAGAGACTGTCCTGTGCATGTCAGGCACCCTCCATAGTGGTACTCCACACAGTGAAGGCCCCGGGTTGAATTAGTATTAAAGGGTGTATGAAGCAACACATCAACACACTTGACACCTTTATGGCTAGACAACTTGTGGACTTGTTGGCAGTTTGAGGCCTATGTCCATTGGAAAACAAGCACTTAAGCTGATCTGTGGATTTCTGTGTAGCTTAGGCACAAGGTTTGTACTCATGTTCACAACTTCTCGGGCATTAAGGGCTCACTTAATTACAAGCAAAGGAGAACAAGTCGGCAGGAATGAACTTGTCCTAATTGAGCTGGTACAGTTTCAGGTTAGACAAGTCCTTTTCCCCCTTTAAGTTCTGCCTCCTGGAAAAGCAGAAGCATTTTCAGTGCAGGGATGTGCTTGTGACTCACTACAAAAGAGTATGTGAAATGCAAATATCCTCTTAAGGGCTTTGTACTGCTTAATTACTTTAGGAGGCAAAAGTAAAAAAATCCAACTTTGGCCATAGCCGGTTTTTGCGTCAGCCTGTGGACTGAAAGGTCCCAGGTTTGATTCTGGTCAAGGGCACATACCTTGGTTGTAGGCACATCTCCAGTGCGGGGCGTGCGGGAGGCAGCTGATCAATGTTTCTCTCTCATCGATGTCTCTATTCCTCCCCCTTCCTTTCTGTGCAAAATCAATAAAATATATATATTTATAAAAATTCCAACTTTGTTTTCTATTTGAGAACAAAGATGTGTTGGTAAAATGGAATTTGTTTGCCATACTCCTGAAGCTTAAAATTATTGCTCTATGTTTAACTTCTACCTGGGTGAGCAGCACTCATGGAGGCTGTGATTCTCCAAGAGCCCCGGGCAGCAGTGGCCTGCTTTTTGAGATGGCCACTTTGGCCAGGGAAACTTCTGGCTGGCCATAAGGACCTAACTACACAGCATGTAGAGCTTTGCCATATAGGCAAAAGGCCTCTGACTGGGGTCCAGCAGGGGAGTTGGTGTAGGCAAGGCGTTCAGGACAAAGGAGGTCTCAACTGGACTTTGTCAGCTGTGACCAGAACAAAATCACACTACGTGGTACCTCCTTCTCCCTACCAGTGAAAGGAAGGTGTTGACCTGGATCCAAGTGCTTGCTTGTCAGTCAGCACCAATTGAAATAGAACTTTCACTGACAGTAGAGCTTCCTGTCATGGTGGAAATGTTCTGTACCTGTGGTGTCCTTTATGTTAGCTGTTAGTCATATGAGACTGTTTAGCCCTTGAAATGTGGCCTAAGAGTTTAATTTTTAAATTTTATTTTACTTAAAATTGAAATAGCTACACATGTGGCTGGTAGCTACTATATTGGATAGCACAGCTCTAGATAAAATTTAGGTAAGAGCAGAGAGATTCAGGTTTTTATTTTGCTTGGAATATGGATGGCTGAAGCTCTTGGAACTTAAAAATTCAAAACAGGTGTAAATTTGGTGTGTTATAAGTTTGAATAACAGTCTTCCTTCTGTGCGTATACATTACTTTAGCTTGGGTGACATTCTAAGAGGACTCATGACTGGTAAGTTGTGTTTACTAAAGCAGTTGGAAGCCCAGATAGTTCTCCACTGTACACAAAGATGAGCATTTAAGGCCTTTATGATTGAATAAATTATAATTTTAGCAACTCTGTGAGGTAGCCCATGTCTATTTTGTAGGTGACAAAACAGATTGACTTACATTTATATGCATCTTTATCCTCTAAAGTATATAGATGGTATTAGCTCACAACTTCATTAAAAATTGCAAGTTTTTAGCATGTTGCTATAACAAGTTAAATATGTATTAAATTGTAATGAGTGAATGACTATAAGGATAAAGAACCTAAGATTGTATAGGCAAGCAGACACACTCAGAAGTTAACTCATCCAAGATGTTGCTGATAGTAAAAGCAGCAATCTGGGGTGGTCTTCTCATTTGCATGCTCTTAGTGAATGTAGGCTGCCTCTTATAAGTCATCTGGCCCAGTTAACTAGACAGCAGTAGTCTGATGGAACAAATGGGATTGTATCCTTGGCCACTGTGCGAAGCATTGACATGGTGGACATAGTCGTCCTCAACACCTTAAGTAAACTGTTTCAAGACCAGGAATTGATCCACTTTCCTCCAACTTTAGCCTCAAACTATGATCAGTTATTTTAGATTGGGAAGAAGAAAGGGAAAAGGAATGAAATAGCTGATAATTTGAATATTTACTTCATCTTTGAAGAAACAGGCTTAGAGGTGTATTTGGTTTAACTTTTAAAGAAACTGAGACTCAAGGCTGTGTGACTTATATGTAATCCACAGAGCTGGGAGGCTGATTAGGCCTATTTGATGCCACAACCTTAAATGTGACACAAAACAAGGTCAATGGGGCAGCCTGGGTGACTCAGTTGCCTCCTGGGAATTCTGGGTTAGTCTGATAATATGAGTAGTGGAGCTACTACTCATATAGTATCAACCTAAATCAGTGGTTCTCAATCTTTCTAATGCCGCGACTCATGTTATGGTGACCCCCAACCATAAAATTATTCTCGTTGCTACTTCATAACTGTAATTTTGCTACTGTTAATGAATGGTAATGTAAATATCTGTTTTCCGATGGCCTTAGACTCTACAGCAGCAGTTCTCAACCTGTGGGTCACCAGCAGGATCTCATT
>PVJN01046449.1:0-16483 GCA_004026805.1 Lasiurus borealis
GCCCAGGCCAAGGTATTTTGTGGAAGAGCCACACTAAAGGTGTCAAAGAGCCACATGTGTCTCATGAGCTGTGGTTTGCAGACCACCACTCTAGTATCTTTAAGGTTTCCTGTCTTTAAGTCCTTTATCCATTTTGAGTTTATTTTTGGAAATGGTGTAAGTTGGTGGTCTAGTTTCATTTTTTGTAGTATCAGTTCTATTTTCCCAACACCATTTATTGAAGGGTTTTCTATGTACAGTAACATGTCATCTGCGAATGATGACAATTTACTTCCTCTTTTCCAATTTGGATGCCCTTTATTTCTTCTCATTATTTGATTATTGTAGCTGGTACTTCCAGTACTATGTTGAACAGAAGTGGCGAAAGTGGGCATTCATGTCTTGCTCCTGCTCTTAGGGGAAATGATTTTAGTTTTTGCCCATTGAGTATGATGTTAGCTGTGGGTTTGTTATATATGGCTTTTATGTTGTTCAGTTACAATTCTTCAATTTCCACCTTGCTGAGAGTTTTTATCAAAAATGGGTGCTGGATATTGTCAAATGCTTTTTCTACATCAATTGATTTTACTATGTGGTTTTTATCTCTCAATTTTTTTTATGTGATGTACCACATTTGTTCACTTGGATATGGTACCATCCTTGTATCCCTGGGATAAATCCTACTTGGTCATCATGTATGATCTTTCTGATATACTGCTGAATCCGATTTGTTAGAATTTTGTTGAGGATTTTGGCATTTATGTTCATGAGGGATATTGGCCTGTAATTCTCTTTCCTTCTGTTGTCTTTATCTGGTTTTGGTATTAGGGTAATTCTGACTTCATAGAATGAGCATGGAAGTCTTCCTTCCTGTTGAATTTTTTGAAATAGTCTGAGGAGGATAGGTTTTAGCTCTTCTTTGAATGTTTGGTAAAACTCCCCTGTGAAACCATCTGGCCCCGGTCTTTTTTTTTTTTTTTTCTCCTGGAAGCTTTTTAATGACTGCTTCAAGTTCTTCCATAGTTATTGGTCTATTGAGGTGTTTAGATTCTCCCTGATTGAGTTTTGGAATGTTGTATTTTTCTAGGAATATGTCAAATTCCTCCAGGTTGTCCAATTTGTTGGACTAGAGTTGTTCATATTATTTTTTAACAATTCTTTGTATTTCTGTGGCGTCTGTGGCGATTTTTGTTTCTTTGCTGATTTTTTGTTTAGTTGATTTATCCAGTGGTGTCAATGAGGAATCAAAATCCCCTACTAGGACTGTATTGATATCAATCTCTCCCTTGATATCTTTCAGAAGTAGTTTTATGTATTTGGGTGCTCCTGTATTGGGTGCATATATGTTTAACAGAATTATATCTTGTTGAATTGCTCCCTTTAGTATTATGTAGTGGTCTTCCTTATCTCTTGTTAATGGCCTTATTTTATAAGGTGTATATATCACAACCACAGCTTTTTTCATTTCCATCTGCCTGAAAAATGTTTTTCCATCCCTTCACTCGCAGTCTGTGTGAATCCTTTGTTTTGACATGGGACTCTTGCAGACAACAAAAATATGGGTCATGTTTTCTTATCCATTCAGCTACTCTTTGTCTTATATTGGTGCATTTATTCAATTTATGTTTAATATTATTATTGATAAGTACAGTGGTACCTCGAGATACGAGTTTAATTTGTTCCATAACCTTGAGGCGTGGGAAACTATGAGAAGCTCTAGTCTAGGTAAACTGGTGGGTCCTGTGCAGCCGGCCGATCCGCGCGATTACTCGTATCTCAACTGTTGCTCGTATTTCAAAACAAAAATTGCTTGTTCGAAGACTCCTATCTCAAAAATCTCGTATGTTAGGATACTCATATCTCGAGGTACCACTGTGCATGTTTATTGTCATATTTTTCCTTGATGTTTATGTTTCTTCTCGTCTTTCTCTTTCTTCTTTTTACAGAAGTCCTTTTAGCATTTCTTGCATTTCTGGCTTGATAGTGATAAACTCTCTTAGCCTTTTTTTGTCTGTGAAGCTCCTGATTCCAAATTCAATTTTAAATGATAGCCTTGCAGGGTATAGTATACTTGGGTTCAGTCCCTTTCTTTGCATCACTTTGTAAATTTTATTCCATTCCCTTCTGTCCTGGAGTATTTCTTTTGAGAAATTCATCGACTAATAGCATTGTTTAATAGTATACTATTTAGTCTAGAGGTATTTGAATTTTTTGGATTGTTTTTATAGTAGTTTTTCAGTTTTATGCTATTGTGATTTGAGAAGATATTTAATATGAGTTCTGTCTTCTTAGATTTGAATAGACTTTTCCTGTTTCCTAATATGTGGTCTATCCTTGAAAATATTCTGTATGCACTAGAGAAGATTGTATATTCTGTAGCTTTGGGGTAAAATGTTATAACGATGTTAATTAAGTCCATCTGTTCTAGTATGTCATTTAGGATTGTTATTCCTCTGCTTATTTTTTGTTTAGTTGATTTATCCAGTGGTGTCAGTGGGGTATTAAAGTCCCCTACTATAACTGTATTGATATCAATCTCTCCCTTGATATCTTTCTAATAGGAAAACTCTTGTAGGTAACTTTCTGATTCTCTCTGACAGCATTTAAGATTCTTATTTTGTTGTTGGTATTTTCCAATTTAATTATGATGTGTCTTGGTATCAGTCTTTTAGGGTTCAACCTGTTTGGGAATCTATGTACATCTTGGACTTGCATGTTTTTGTTTTTGTTTTCTTGCCAATATCAGAGACATTTTCTATCATTACTTTTTCAAATATGTTTTTTAGTCCTTGCTTCTATTCCTCTCCTTCTGGTACCCCTTTATGCAAATGTTGTTTTGTTTTGTGTTGTCCCAAAACTCCCTTAGGCTCTCCTCTTGCTTTGTAAGTCTTCCTTCCAGTTGCTGCTGCGTTTGTGCGTTTTTCCTACCTTGTCTTCTAATTCACTGATGCAGTCCTTACCCTCTTCTAGTCTACTGTTTAAGCCTTCCATTGTATTCTTTATTGTAGCTATGTTGTTCTTCATCGCTCTTGGTTCCTTTTCATGTTGGCAACATTCTCATTTAGCTCTTTATAATTCTCATTGAATTGTGTGTATTTGTCATCCAACCATTTGAGCATCCTTGAACCATTATTCTGAATTCCTTCTCTGATACGTTGCTAGTCTCAAGTTCAGTTACCTCCCTTTCTGGTGATTTCTCTTTTTCTTTCCTTTGGGATTGCTTTTTTTTTTCTTTCCACGTTTTCCTGTAATGTTTTAATTGTATTTCCAATTGCTTTACTATCCAGGTTCTTTTGGGGATGGTGCTATTGGTAATCTCTCAGGTCTCCTGGGCTTTGTAATATAGTATAGCTCCATACTTGAGCTATTTGGGTTCTCTTGAGGTAGGCCTGAGTGCTGGAGAGACACAACTGCTGTGTCTAGAAATCAGCAGCTGTGGAGGGGGGTGTGCCAATTTTTGCTGTCTTTTACCCTATTTGAAATCACGCATACCTAGTGGAAACTCACAATGCCACCCAGGAATCACCTGTGGGGGTGATTGGGCTCAAGGGGCCTGAGCTCTGAAACTATGTTACTGTGGTATCCAGAGTTCTGTAGTTGTGGGTGGGGCAGACTCAGCTTTTGCTGCTGCATCTGTGGTGGATAGGCGTTCACTCTGGTAGCTTACAGGATATATGTTTGCCAGCGAGGTAAACTGAAGCACTCTAAAGGTCCCTGGCAGTGTAGCCATGTTATTGAGACAGTGTGCCTCTGTTTTTCCAAGATCACATCCAGGGAGAGCTCACAGTGGCTCCAATGAGCACCCTGTGGATAGATGGGCTAAGGGTGCCTGCTTGTTGAAGTGCACATCTGTGGAGGTGCATTTGCTGGCAGACACAGAACTAGGATGCACTCTGAGGTTCCCTGGAACTGAGGTTGAGCAGCTGGGGTGTCCCTGGAAGTGGGAATTCAGAATTTCTACTGCAGGGCAGCACAACTTGTCAGTGCAGAATCACACACAGCAGAGTCTCAGCTGCCTCCCCAGCGTGCTGTGGATAGATGGGCTCAGGGGGCCTGCCTGTTGGAAATACACATCTGTGGAGGTGTGTTTGCAGGCCGGCCCAGAGCTCTGACTCACTCTGAGGGGACCTGGCACAGAAGTTACACAGCTGGGATGTTCGTGGGTAGTTATTCAGGAAGAAGGAGTTCAGAATTTCTACTGCAGGGCTATATGCCCTTGTCTGTATAAAATCACACCTGTAGGGGCTCCCAGTAGCTCTCAGGCACTGCCTAAGGAGTGGTGTGTCCTGGATGCCTGCACACTGGAAACACAAGAATGTGATTTCCGGATTTCTGCTGCTGGAGAGGAGGAAGTTGCGCTTACCACTTCAAATGGTGAACCTTTGAAGGTGGAGGTCCCAGGGTCCAGATGTCTGCAGGTGGGGAGCAGGATTTTAGCTGGAGTGGCTGCAGGATCACAAAAACAGTTCCAAGGTCTGTCTGGTTGGTGGTGCTGATGAGTTCCTAAAAAAGGCTATTCTCCTCTTCAAGATGGCGTGGGCTCTGTGCTGGAATCCTGCAGTCCAGGGAATGCTCATAGTGGTGGTAGTCTCTCCCTGTTTAAGATAGCCTGGTCTACTAGCCCCTGCTGCTCCTGCGATATTTAACTATCCCTCCCTCCCTCACTCACACACTCACGACACACATTCACACACTCTCCTTTCATCCTCTCACTCATTCACTTCCTCTCCCTCATCTCTGTCCTGCCAGCCGCCATCCTCCAAGACCATTTTTTTGTTTGTTTGTTTGTTTTGTTTTAGATTCCACATATACGTAATGTATTACTATCTGATGTACTTCACTTAGCATAGTATACTCAAGGTTCATTCATGTTGTCACAAATGGCAGATTTTTTTCCTATTTATGATTGAACTAGAGGGTGATACACAAAATTCATGCATGGATAGGGTCCTTAAGCCTGGCTGGAAATCAGAGCCAATCTATGGGGTGATCAGTGGATTGATTAATCGAGGTGCTCATGGTGGCACTGCCTTGGCTGGCCTGCCACTGCCCCCTCGCTGGTCCCACCCTCTGCTACTGCCCCAGGTCACCATCTCTGTGGGGTGACCGGTAGGGTGTTTAGGGGCCCACCTGCTGGCACTGCCTTTGCTGGCCTAAATCCTGTGGGCTGCGGTCAGCTCCATTGAATATCTACCCCCTGGGGTCAGCTCCTTCATTGAGTGTGCATTACAGCGATTGTTTGTTCCACTGGACGTTCCACCACGCAGTCAATTTGTACATTAGGCTTCTATTACATAGGATAATATTTTACTTTGTGCATGTGTGAATAAAATCCGATCTTCTTTATCAGTTCATTCTTTGATGGACACATTTAGTTTTTGTTTTGTTTTTTATGTCTTGGTTATTGTGAATAATGCTGCAATAGACATTTGGGTGCAAATATGTCTTTGATAACCGGACTTCAATTCTTTAAGTTGAATATATATATAAATCCAGATGTGGAATGGCTAGATCATATGATAGTTTTTGTGGTGGAGGTTGCTAAGTGTAGAGGTTGCTATGCTAACAGTGGAGGTTGTGATCTGCATTTCCCTGATGACAAGTCATGTTGAACATCTCTTCGTGTGAATGTTGGCCATTTGTTTATCTTTTTTGGAAAAAGGTGTATTCAAAATATCATCTAGTGGAAATGTAACCCATGTTCTTGGTTTACAGATAATAATAATGAAATTGGTAATATGTAATCATTATTTTAGATTTTCTTAAAAATAAGAAACTTTACAAATAATAAATTGTTTCTAAAATAAAAAAAATTAGGAAGAAAATACTCAAGAGAAGTATAGAGACTTATTAAAGGTCATTTGGTAAGCTGTTGTTATTTTCTCCTATTATGAGCAGATTTTAATTGCTTATATCAGGGGTGGAAAACGTCTGGGCTACAGACTGTAAAATGCCGATGAAACCATTTGGTCTGTCCCTACCAAGGAACCAGGGATGAGTTAATTAAATATAACAGGCTAATTTTTAAGGTGACAATTTTGTATGACCTGCAAATGATGTTAAAAATACATAAATATTCAAATGGCCCTTGGCATAAAAAAGGTTCCTCACCCCTTACTTATAAAAACAAGAGAGAAAGAGGGGGGGGGGGAAGAGAGGAGAGAGAGAGAGAGAGAGAGAGAGAGAGAGAGAGAGAGAGAGAGAGAGAGAATATTTTGCTGAAGGGACAGATATATGCAACAGGGTGTCTATCACTTCACCAAGAGGGTGAAAGTTGGCCTGTTTTTATTTTTATTTCTTTTTTTAATCCTCACCTGAGGATATTTTTCCATTGATTTCTGTAGAGAGAGTAGAAGGAAGGGGGGAGAAAGGGAAATAGAGATATATGAAAGACATGGATTGGTTGCCTCCTGCACATGCCCAGACCATGGGCAGAGATGGAGCCTGCAACTGAGATAAATGCCTTTCATAGGGAATCAAATCCATGACCCTTGGGTCTGAAGGCCAATACTCTAATCACTGAGTCAAATTAACCAGGACAGTTGACCTCTTTTTAAAGCTGTTCAGATGATTTTCCAGGCAGAAAAATCTGTGTGTGTGTGAATAAAATCCCATTTTCTTTATCAATTCATCCTTTGATGAACTCATTTAGTTTTTTGTGTTATATAATATTTGGGATGCTGAGAGGAAGAAGAGCATTGAAAAGAATAAACCAACTGTGTAAAATAGCAATACAATTAAAATATAGGTCAAGAGAGATGAATAAAATTAATATATTTTTTATTTTTTTATCTTTTATACAACATGTAAAATTATCAAGTGATATTAAGATTTGATAAGCCAGAATGCATGCTGTTATCTGTAGAATAACAAGACTAGCAGAAGATAGAAGCATACTTATTAATAATTCCAGATGCCTGGTGCATGGGATTTGTGTTCAGTGGGTGGGGGAGTCCCCCCTCAGCCCAGCCTGCACCCTCTCCAATCTGGTACCCCTTGGGGAATGTCCAAATGCTGGTTTAGAGCTCATCCCTGAAGCTTCCCTGAGTGCTTCCGGGCTGCCAGAGAGATGTCTGACCGTAAGCTTAGGCCTGATCCCCCAAGGAGCAAGTCTAAACCGGCAATGGGATATCCCTCTTATAATCCTAGACCACTGGCTCCTAATCACTCAGCTGTCTGAGTGATCACCCCTAACTGCCCATCCTGCTGGCCTGGTCACCCCCAATTGTCTCTACTATTAGCCTGGTCACCCCCATGTAGCTTACTTGTTCATTTGTTTGGTCATCCCACACTAACTCCCTCTGACGGCCTGGTCATAGTCAGCCATCTTGTGAGGGTGTGTGATTTAATTTTATTATATAGGACTAGAGGTGGGCTCTCTCAGCCTGGCTAATGATAGGGGACAACCAAGGCCATATTTCCCAGTCCCGATTGGGGCCTATTGGGGCTGGCCAGCCAGGGAGAGGGACAGTGGGATGTTGGCCGGCCATGGGTGGTTGGCTGTGTGAGTGAACTAACCACCAGTGGACAGCTCCTGTGTTGAGCATCTACCCCCTGGTGATGGGGAGAGAAAGAGAGAGAGAGAGAGAGAGAGAGGGAAAGCTTGAACCTTATTCATAGAATAGAGGCTATCTTAGTTTAACTCCAATGTTGAGCTTGTTTACTGTGGATTTACTCATTTTAAACCTGGGGGAGCTTCATGTCTCAAGGCTTAGTGTGCAGTTGTTATACCTTATATTGTGGTAACAAATTTTGGAATATCATTATTTTGCAAAAAAGAGTTTTGGCCTCTTATATTGTAAGTACTCAATATAATGTTACATAAAATGTTCTAAAGTTAGATTTTAAGAATTCATATTAAGTATATTATAAAGTCAAAATAAAACTCCATTTTTATATCAGGATTAATTCTATGCTGGGCATTTATATGTGGAGTGAATGTACATGTTCATTGGAATGCTTCTTTCTTACTCCAAATGAGTTAAACAGATTAAAACACCCCTATCAATTGTTATAATGATACAAGCAAATTCTTCCCCTTATTAATATGAATCTTGTAGTAATCTAGTCAGATAACACAGTTCCTATTATATACTAGGTGTGATGATAATGATAATAGGCAAGTTACTAGTAAATAATTTCTGTAAGTTTTATAAAATGAGGGTAAAAATAGAACCTAATTTATAGAACTTTAAAGGTTTACCAGGTAATGCATGTACAGTAACTATCTAGGTACCTAACAATGTGCATATCATATAGTAAATCCTCAATATTTACTAATTATTATTATTGTAAATCTTATGAAGCCAGTTTCTTCTCCTGTCAGGCTGGCATTGATTATTACTTTACAGCCTCAATGTGGTATCTTAAAGTATTTCAATTATTATTTACAATTTTATTCATCTTAGCAGTGATGAGAATATTCTTCCTGCTTGTATGTTTTTATCCCATTTACCAATAAATTGAGAGAATATGCCAAGAGATAAGAACATTTTAATGGGGTTAAAATGTGAATTTACTTAAGCAGTCACTGAAGAATTTTATCTGACTAATTTTCCTGAAAACTTTTCTCTCATTAAGATAAATCAAGATATGAGAATGGATTGTCTTATTTTAAAGTCCTATTATTTTATCAAAGATCTTTGATCTATTTGAATGTTAAAATTAGATATGGTCCTACCAAAGCCTTAGACAAAGTTCTCATCCACACTAATAAAAGAAAAACACACAAATTGACCGTACTTCTGCTACACCCACAAACCACATATACCAGCCAATCAGGAGCAAGTATGTGAATTAACCCAATAAGATAGCTGTGGCCACAGAATGAGCAGGAGGCTTGGGTTGCCCCCGGCGATGGAGGAACCAAGTTTCCCACCGCCCTGGTTGGCCCTGGCTTCTGCACAAGGCTACAAAGTTTTAATTACAGAAGATAAATAAATTGCAGATACCAGGGCCTCCACTTGGGTGTCTAGAGGACATGGCCAACCTGAAAACCACCACAGGCCCCATGCCCAGGCCAACTCAAGCCCCAACGGAACGCTCCTGATCCAGGACACCCAGCTGGACACCAGCCATGCACCAGGCCTCTATCCTATCTAATAAAAAGTAATAATACAAATTGACCATCACTCCAACACACGAGATGGCCACCCCCATATGGTCAAATATGGACACCCCTATATGGACACAAGATAGCCATCACAAGATGGTCTGAAGGGGAGGACAGCTAAGAGGGACCAGGCCAACAGGGGAGGGAAGTTAGGGGTGAACAGGTCTGTAGGGGATGGTAGGTAGGGGTGACCAGGCTGGCAGGGAAGGGCATTTAGGGGTTACAGGGACAGCAGGGGAGGGCAGTTTGGGGCAATTAGGCCTGCAGGGGAGAGCAGTTAGGCATGACCAGGCTGGCAGGGGAGGTCAACTGGGGGCAATAAGACCTGCAGGGAGGGCAGTTGTGCGTTACCAGGCCTTCAGGGGAGAGAAGTTAGGGGTGACCAGGCTGGCAGGAGAGGTCAACTGGGTGCAACCAGGCCTGCAGGGAGGGCAGTTTGGAGGAACCAGGACTGCAGGGGCATACAGTTGGGGGACACTAGGGGTTGGTGGAATAAAGGAAGGTCTGACTGTCAGTGGAAGGAAGGCCCTGCCCAGCAGCCAGACTGCCCCAATTGGCCCTGATCGCTGGCCTGGCATCTAGTTTTCTTTATAATATTGTACTTTAAGATGACATTGTGTGATCTCTGTGAGATATTTCTGTTTGTTTGGTTAGTTGGTTTTCTTTATTTTGTTTATTTTTTTTTTTATGCATTTGTGTGTTTAGAGGTACTCAAATTTCAAGGTATTGAATTCAACAGTTTCACTTTGGAAATATAAAGAGTTGAAGAATCAAAACAAGTAAGATTTTCAATGTCTTTCCTGAACATGTTTTTATTTTAGTTATCTGCTTTGGATTCAAACATTTACCCTTTAATTTAAAATATTATAAGCAATATAAATAACATATTAAAGTCCTATTAAACTACTATATGTGTAACTATATGGAGATTTCACACTATTCCAAGAGTGGCAATATGCCTGTTTATAATAAAATTTTTATAGGTCTTTTAAGATTACTATGTTTATAATGAATACAAGCTAGGAAATATTATTTATAATAGTCTGACAATATAATCATACAAAAACCTCAAATCTTAATGATTTGAAATAAAGTGCTACACTTTAAAAATATTTAAATTACTTAAACACTTCATATTATGGAAATAAATGTAAGTATTGTTAATTATGATAATAAATATAATTTTTTAAAAAGGATGTAAATGACAATCATTAATTTAATGTCACTTTAATTTGATAATTTAATTCTTATCCAATGATTTTATTACAGAAAAATAGGATTTTTTTTCCATGCCTATTGGAAAACATAAAAGAAGTAGTATGTTAATTTAGACATTAAATTGAGATAATATTTATTTTTAATTACTGAGATTCAACAATAAAGCATCAGGTTTTTATGAATATACCAGAGGCCTGGTGCACAAAATTTGTACATGGGAGGGGTATCCCTCAGCCCAGCCTGCACCCTCTCCAACCTGGGTTCTTCTCACAATCCAGGACTGCTGGTCCCAACTGCTCGCCTGCCTGTCTTCCTGATTGTTCCTAACTGCTTCTGTCTACCAGCTTGATCACCCCTAACTACTCCCCTACCAGTCTGATTGATGTCTAACTGCTCCCCTGCCAGTCTGTTTGCCCTTAACTGCTCTCCCCTGCAGGTATGGTCATCCCTACATGTCCTCCCCTGTAGACCTGCTTATCCCTACCTGCTCTCCCCTGCAGGTCTGGTCCCTGCCAATTGCTCTCCCTGTAGGCCTGGGTACCCCCCAATGGCCCTTTCCTGTAGACATGGTCACCCCAATTTCCTCCTCGGCTTGCCTGGTCACCACTAATTGCCCTCTCCTACAGGCTTGATTGCCCCCAACTACCCTCCCTTGCAGTCCTAGTCCCTCAGAACTGCCCTCCCCTGCTGACCATCTTGTGTCCACATGGGGGCATCCATCTTTGACAACATGGAGGCAGCCATCTTGTGTGTTGGAGTGATGGTCAATTTGAATATTGCTCTTTTATTAGCTAGGATAGAGGCCTGGAGCATGGGTGAGGGCCAGCTGGTTTGCCCTGAAAGATGTTCTGGATCAGGGTGAGAGTTCCCTTGGGGTGTGGAGCAGCCTGGGTGAGGGGCTTGGGGTGGTTTGCATGCTGGCCACATCCCCCATTAACCAAAACTGAGGCCCTGGTATCTGGGATTTATTTATCTTCTACAAATAAATATAAATTATTTATCTTCTAAACTTTGTAGCCTGGAGCAGAGCCCAGCCTCCTGTTTGCTCCATGGCTGCAGCCATTTCTATTAGGATTTATTTATCTTCTATAATTGAAACTTTGTAGTCTCGAGTAGAGGCCTGAGCCAGCCAGAAAGTTTGGCTTCCTCTTTGGTCAGGGGTAACTCAAGCCTCCTGCTCTCTCCAGCTCCATGGCTCAGCCATTTTTTATTTATCTTCTATAATTGAAACATTGTAGCCTTGAGTGGAAGCCGGAGCCATCCAGGGTGTGCAGAAAGCTTGGCTTCCTCCATTGATGGGGAAACCCAAGCCTCTTGCTCACTCAGTGGTCACAGCCATTTTGGTTGGGGTTAATTTGCATAATTTATCCTGATTGGCTGATGGGTGTGGCTTGTGAGTGTAGAGGAGTGGGAGTGATGATTAATTTGCATAATACTATTTTATTAGATAGGATTTTTGTTAAAATAAATTAATAAGGGAACCAATAATGTGCTATATATTGATGAAGGCATTGCAATGAATATGAACACAAATTTTAGTTTAGCATGTGCTATTTACATATCAAGGCAGAACACCAGTACGTATTTTAAACAAAGTCCCTTTTTATTTTTAACAAATTATTTAATCTACATTTATTTATCCTGATTTCACTCAAGTTTGCATTTCCAGTGATATTCAAAATGTTAGATATTAGGTACATGTCCAAATGGAATCATCAAAGGATTACCAAGGCTTTTATTGCCCTTACCCTACCAACATGCTTCTTAGCCACAGCTTTCACATTCCTAAATCAAATAGGTAAAAACTTATTTAAAATCACACTGCTACAACATTGTCTTCCTATTCTGGTGAGATATCATACCACCCAACTTGTAGTACCCTCCAAGCCATTTCCAGTAGCTATTCCATGCAAACAGCCTTGTCTTATCTCCTGCTTTGGACTTTTCTAAAATCTTTCAAACAAGCAGCAACAGACCTCTGCATAACCTGAACCTGTTGCTAAGTGGCCACACATCTAACGCTAGCAGTAGCCAGTCTTGGCTTGTATCCAGGCCTCTCCTGGACACCTTTGAACTCTGCACAAGTAGCAGCTGTCTGTAATTTACTCTGTGGCTCATGGCAGGTGGTCCAGTGTAAGAAACAGGTGGTAGTTGAACTTAACCTTGCACTTCTTGGGAGGCCTCAGGTACAGTGCTTTGGATGAACAGCTTCAGACCATGTCAAAGTGTCAGAGAACCACCTCCACAGCTGATTCACTCAGGATGACCTTAGTAAACACTGAAGCTCCACTGAAGTGAATCCAACTCTGTGAAGTTGGCCCCTGCATAGCAGTTGTTCCACTCCCTGAATCTGATTGGCTCCAAAGTCAATCCCTACCAATAACTCAAGTACAACATAATGGTATGCACAGCCTACACTGAGGGGGATACCCTCAAACAATGGTTGGCAAACTCATTAGTCAATAGATCCAAATATCAACAGTACAACTATTAAAATTTCTTTAGAGAGCCACATTTTTTCAACTTAAACTTCTAATGCTACTTCTTCAAAATAGACTCACTCAGGCTGTGGTATTTTATGGAAGAGCCATGCTCATTTTGCCAACCATGGCCCTAGAGGCCTTGACCGCCACTGAGCCTACAGGACACCTATTGCATAAGGACATTCTACTAAAACGGGGAGGTGTAGCAGTTTTACCTAATATATAGAAACCAACACAGGAAATGAGGTGTCAAAATGAGGAGACAATTACTAGTAAACTGATCACAAATGAAAGAACAGAAGAAATCTAAATAAATAAATAAATAAAAAGTTCAGTGAAATAGAGGCAAACAGACTAACATATACAGAGTTCAAATCATGGTTGTCCCTAACATGGTGAAGTCCAGAAAGCACACTGAATCTCAAATAAGGATTAAATCAAGAAGGCTCACACCAAGACATATTATAATTAAAATGTATAAGTTTAAAGACAAATATAAAAATCTCAAAGAGTTTATCGCCAATAAACTGGCATCTCAAGAAATATTGAAGGGCCATTTTTAAGAAAAAGAAGAAAACAAAAAGATAAAATATGTAGATAATAAAATGGAAATATATGTATATTTATAATAATTACTTTAAGTATAAATGTTCCAAACAAAAGACATACAGTGGCTGAAAATTTAAGAAAAAAAACAATACCTTTACATATGCAGTATACAAGAGACTCACTTCAGATTGAAAGAGACACACAGACTAAAAGTAAAGGGATAAAAAATATATTTAATTAAAATGGAAACAAACAAAAAATGGGGTAGATAATTTATATCAGAGCAAAATAGACTTTAAAACAAAAGCTATAATAAGAAATTAAGAAGAACCCATCAATTTTACTTCTGGGTTTTTATCTGAAATAGCCCTTTTAGTTATAAATCATTCACCACTACCATCCCAGCAAATCTTCAAATTGTATGTTTATGTTTGTATATGATTAGATTTTCCAGAACTTTATAAAAATGGAAAAATAGAGTATATACTCTTTGGTGTGTTGCTTCTTCCACTGATCAAATATTTTTTCATATTCATCTATACTGTGACAAGTACATAGACTTCATTCTTTTTATTGTTGAATACTATTTTTCTGTAAGATTATATCAAATACTTGTGGCCTGGTGCACAAAATTCATGCACATTAAAAGGGAATTAATTAGAGGAAATATTTTAATATTGCTATTAGTCCTTTATAATAGAAGTGTCAGAGATGAATGAAATTAGTAAAATATATATGAAAATAATGTATAAATTTATTAATAAATAAACAATCACAACATGATATAACAACAAAAACATAATATAAAAATAACTAAAACATGATGTAAAAACAAAATTGATATAATGACTGATAAATTGATTAAACTTATTCTATTATCTCTAATCTCTACTTGAATAAATTTATTCTAATACCACATTAAGAGCAAAAACACTTTCAAAGTGCTTAACTATTTCCCTTATGATGAAGTATTTACAACTTTAACTTTAGCATCACAGGCTCTTTGCACTTGAGAGAAATCAACATATAACTGACCATGTGTTAAAACAGGTTCAGAAAGGAATATTCCTACCCTGTAGACTTTCTCCTTGTGATTTATTAATAGTCATAACTAATGCTGGCATCACAGGAAACTATCTTCAAATTACTTTAAATGGGAGGCCAGTGTCAGATGGGGACAAATCAATTATTGGATTCAGAACAACCTCTCCTGTGAGGAATGGGGCTCCCTCCTCCCACCTGTCAGGGTCCAGTTTGAAGGCCTGGCATGCCCCCAATCATATGAAACCCAGAGCTCTGCTGCACCCTGGCCAGGGCCCAGAGCTCCTCCCCACTGCCACCGTGCCTAGGCTAGTACCAGAAGGCAGCTCCCTCCCACCAGCAGACTGTATTTGGTTTGTCCATCTGGTCATTTACATTGTGACAGCCTCTGGATTTTTATATATGAGAATCTTTATTCAAATGTGTATAGACTCTTGTTCTTTTTCTACTTTCTGGTTATTATGAATAAATTCCCTATGAACATGTATCCTTACTAATAAAAGCCTAAGTGGTTGTCATTCTGTGATGCCCTCATACTGTCACAAAATGGCTGTGCACAGAGCAAGTGCATGCAGATGGACAGGGCTGGGCTTGATGCTGCGTGCATGGCATGGAGCCTGGCTGATAGTCTCCCCTCCTCCCTGACTCCTTGTGCTAGGGATCTTGTGAGGTCTGCCTGGGGGTCGCTCAGCTCCACATGGCAAGGCTTGGCTGGGAGTCCTGTGGGTCCTGCCTCCTGGCTCCTCATGGCGTGGAGGCAGGTCCCTTGGCTCCGCCCTACCTCTTTGGAGTAATTAATCAAGGAACTCCAATGGGTGGGCAGGGCCTACATTTTTGGGGCGATCAATCATGGGGCTCCTGCACTGTGAAAGGGAACAGGCCAGTCTGGGTGACCCCCAACTCCGAGTGCACAAATTTTGTGCACTGGGCCTCTAGTATATAGATAATTATGGGTGTAGATTGGGTAAAATATTGGGATTTGATTTGCTTGATTATATGTTAATAAATTTAATTTTGTAACAAAATGCCAACATTTTCATAAGTGTTTGCATGAATTTATATAACATTAGACAATGTAGTGGAGATCCAGTTGCTCATCTTTACTGGCAAATTTAGTATTAAGGGTCTTTTAAATATTAGTTGTTTTAATGGATAAAAAGTGGCATACAATTAGTTTTATTTTGCAGGGCCTTGGTGACTAATGTTGATAAACTTCCCTTAGCTTATTGTCTACTCATTGTTCTTTGTTTTCTGACATGTTAACTTTTTTAATTGTATTATATTCCAATAATTGATTTTTAAGTTCTTAATATTGCCTGTTAAGTATTTGCTAGATATTTATAATATTCATGTTTTGTCCTGCCTATGATTCATCTTTGTTGTTAAATAAAGCTTTTTGAAGGGCAGAATGTTGTAATGCCAGTTAAATTATACGTATCATTCTTCTCTTTTTGATAGTTGCTTTTTTGTGTTCTATCTAAAAAAACTTACTTTACCCCAAGGTAACAAATATTTTCTTTTTCTTTTTTTTTTCTTCCAGATTTTTTTTATTTCTAGTTTCTGTATTTGGTCTATGATCCACTTCGATATAAAATTTTATATAATCTGTGTGGTATGAGAGAAGTTATAGTATATTTTACATATATTTTATTTTTAAGACAACTTTCCCATAGATATGCCTGGTATGTTTATAAAATCAATTCATCATAATGTATGTGGGTCATATTTTGTTTTGTTACATGTTTTGTTATATGTGTCCACTTCTTGCAAATACACTTGTCCATTGAGTACAGATTTAGAGTATGTCTTAAAATCAGTTCGTATACAGGCTTCAACTTTGTTCTACTTAGCAACATTTTCTTGATCATATATATGATATTCATGAGGAGAATTATAATTTTAAAAAGTTCTCTGACTTCAAATTATACTAGAAAGCAGCAATAACAAAAACAACATGGTATTGGCAGAAAAACCGACACACAGGCCAATGAACAAAATTGAAAACTGGTGAACACAACTTTTTTTACACAATTTTTAAAGAACTACTTTTCTTAAAATATCTATTGCTAATAATTAGCTTGATTAAAAATTCTCATATTAA
>PVJN01046450.1:0-16427 GCA_004026805.1 Lasiurus borealis
AAAAAAAAAAAAAAAAAAAAAAGAAAGAAAGAAAAAGAAAGAAAAAAAAATTCCTCCATATTGAGAAAGTAGACACATGGGAGAGAGAGGACGCGTGTCCTTTGCTGTGTTGAAGATAAGACTGTAGTTGGAGGACAGATGGTAATAAGGGGTCTGCCCACGTGGTACTGGAGTGGCGGTCACTCGCTGTCTTGGTAGCAAAGGGCCGCCAGGCTGGCCAGTGCCTCAGCTGGGAACTGAGAGCCTCCAGCTGCAGCTTCTGAAATGCGGAAACTGCCGCTGTGGGAAGTGCTTTCTCTTCCTTTCCCCCGGGGGTGGGTCTCGGGGAGGGGCCTCTGGAAACCAGCACCTGCGACCCTTGACCCCCACACTTCCCCAAATCTATGTTGGGAGTGAGGCTGATGTCTGTGTCAGTTCTGGGGCTCAGGGAAGGGGTGTGGGAACAAACGCGAAGGAGGGAATGGAAACGCCTTGAGAACGACCTTTGTAGCCAGAAGAATGACCTTTGTATCTAAAAGAATGACCTTTGTATCATAAGGTCTTACTGTAACTTTCACATGTGGACGGAGGCACAGGGAGATGAGGCAGCATGCCTGAGGTTTCCCAGCTAGAACAAGCAGCACCGGGTGTAAGAAAAAATGAAAAGTCCATACTCTCTTCTCCTTCATTACTCTGAAAAGCACATGCAGAGAGAGTAGCTGAGATGCAAAGCCAACACAAATCGCATTCTTTCCTGCATAAAAACCAGGCAACGCACCAACCCGTTTTGTCAGCGCTGTTTCTCTCTGTGAAACAGCTCCCTTAGACAGAAGGTGGGGAGCAAAACTTCCCCATCAGGGCACTGTGTTCCTGAGCAAACCCCAAAACAAGACAGCTGATGAGTCATCCCTCTAATTACCAAACCGATAGGTCCCGGCTGGCTTATGTCTTTTGGGAGACAGAAAACTTTTTTTTTTAAAATATATTTTTATTGATTTTTTTTTTTTACAGAGAGGAAGGGAGAGGGATAGAGAGTTAGAAACACCGATGAGGGAGAAACATCAATCAGCTGCTTCCTGCACGCCCCACACGGGGGATGTGCCCGCAACCAAGGTACATGCCCCTGACCGGAATCGAACCCAGAACCTTTCAGTCCACAGACTGACGCTCTATCTGCTGAGCCAAACCAATTTCGGCGAAAACTTTTTTTTTTAAAGTATATTTTTGTTGAGAGGAAGAGAGAGGGATAGAGAGTTAGAAACATCAATGAGAGAGAAATATCGATCAGCTGCCTCCTGCACACCCCTTACTGGGGTTGTGCCTGCAACCAAGGTACACACCCTTGATGGGAATCGAAACTGGGATCTTTCAGTCCGAAGGCTGATGCTTTATCCACTTGCCAAACTCTTAAAACATGATCTCAGCCTCTAACAAATTTGTATTCCACCGGGGAACTGGATGTGTCCGTGCACTAATAACAACCCATGACAGCGTATGGATGTAAGAAATACGGTCCACTCTCACCATAATTGATGTTACACTCATGAGGAGATTAATGAGAACTTCCGCTCACGTGAGAGTTCTCCGTTGGGTCTCCGTATTGACTTCAATGATCCTGATCAGGTCGGGGTTCAGCACCCCAGGGACGTTGGATGTCTCAGAGAGGCCCATTGTGCCTCTGTGACCCGAGGGGTCCCCCTATTGGCTATGCAGAAGTAGGGACTCCTCTAGTACCGCGCCTGCTCGTCCCAGTCCCATCCATCCCCTCCAGGAACCCAGAACAATGGCTTTTTATAGTTTCATCACTAGCAAATGCTGTGTCCTTCATCCTTTTGGGGTGGCCTCTATCTTACAGCAGCGGTTCTCAACCTGTGGGTCTCGACCTCTTTGGGGGTCGAATGTCCTTTTCACAGGGGTCGCCTAAGACCATTGGAAAATGCAGATATTTACATCACGATGTGTAACAGCAGCAAAATTTCATGGTTGGGCGTCACCACCACATGAGGAACTGTATGCAAGGGTCTCGGCCTTAGGAAGGTTGAGAACCACTGGTCTATAGGTACAATGAGTGTTGACTCAGGAACAGATAGGGACAACAGTTACTCTAAATCGATGAAGACAGTCACAAAATACTGCAAGGGGGGGTTAGGCCTCATATTCACATGGGCAGGCAGCAGTGAGCTCGCAGTAGGTAGGCTAAGCCAGTGTCTCTGTGATAGATAGAGGTTTAAGGGTACCAGGGAAAACCCACTGTCACCTGCCTCTGCAATATCAGGCCGCAGTGAGCTCTCAGTAGGTAGGCTAAGCCAGTGTCTCTGTGATAGAGGTTTGGGGGTGCCAGGGAAAATCCGCTGTCACCTGCCTCTGCACCATTACTACTTAAGTTGCATTACCAAGGCCAGTTCCCTTGCCTAAGGCTTTTGACTTGCAAACTTTTGATGGGAATCCTACCATCTTAAAGCATACCCATCACATCAGAGAGCGTCAGTTTAGCTTGTTGGATAAACTTTTTGTTTCTGATATTATATGCTGTATATATAATATACATTTGGTTGTGTTTTAAAATACATTTTGATTGATTTCAGAGAGGAAGGGAGAGGGAGAGAGAGAGAGATAGAAATATCAATGTTGGGGAGAACACCTCACTCACCCTGGGGATCGAGCCCACAACCCGGGCATGCGCCCTGACCGAGAATCAAATGTGACCTCCAGGTTCCTAGGTTGACGCTCAACCACTGAGCCATGCCTGCCGAGCCCATTTGGCTGATTTTGTTTTAAGTAGTTCCCATATTTTTGCCGTAATTGATCTCTTTTCATATGTTGATTTGCGTTTCCGCTAGAGTCTTAATAATATTTACGGTCGTGTTTTGAAATTCCTGTGAGAATTCCAACCGTTCCACCATCTGTGAGTTTGCTTCTGTTGACTAGTCTCTTAAACTTAGATCATCTTCCTCTCGCTTTGGCTGTTTCGTAATTCTTGATTTGATAACAGAGATTGTGAGTTAAAGAACGGTACGGACAGAGGTAAATATTATTGCACCCCGAAACCAGGCAAGGTTTTGCATGGGCAGCTAACTCGGGTCAATCTGCTTGATTAGTTTCTCTGTCTCTGCGTGGCTGCGGATTTAGTAAGCCTGAGATCACCCCCTGGCTTCCATGCTTTGAAGGTAGGCAATGCCTGGGCACCAAAACTCTTTGCCCAGACCTTGCCAAGTTCACACAGCTAGTCACTGACAGAAGTAAAAGTTCAGGTCCTTTGCCTCCAAGTCTGCATCAGTTTCTTTGCAAATACAAGCTAAACTCATGTTTCAAGCCCTGCCTTCCATAGTTGTCCTAAGTGACTCCACATATGTCTTGAAAGAAGGAAATTCTCGATGCCCTTTTTGAAGATGCTCAATACAAAATGCCATTCAGAGAAGTCTTGGAAAATATGTTTTTGAGATCTGCTTAATGTTGTATTTTTTTAAGGTTTTCTCAGACCACATACACCCCACCCCAGCTAAGTCTGCAAACATGTAAAAACAGTAGGCTTGTTCTTATTACAAATGTGATTAATTCACTTTATGATGGTTTCCATCAGTAAGTGTCTTTCTGGTGTAAACCAGGCTGGGGAGTTATGGTCCGTTTACATGGACAGCTAGGACGGGTCAGAAGCCAAATGTTGCAGCTCATTTGTGCTATAAATCGGTTGAGTCGGTCCTTTAGCCACTGAACATCAGGTTTGGAAAGATTTGTGGGTAATATTTCCCCAAGAAACGCTCACCCATATTTAGTTAAAGGCGAACAGGAGAGCGTGCAGCAGCCACGTGCTCCTGTGATCATAGCAACCAGCCACCACCACAGAGCGCAGCCCGGACCGGGATGCTTCTGGATCTTCTCAGCCGGGACCAGGCACGTGGATGGTTAGACTTATGGGCCTGAAGACGTAATGAAATGCTCGCCATTGGAAAATCCGCCCTCCGCTCAGACAGAGGTCTGTACTGAGCCACGTAGCCTTGAGTTTTCTGGACGTTTGTGCACGAAGTCATTAAAAGTGACTACCGTTGCCGAAACTGGTTTGGCTCAGTGGCTAGAGTGTCAGCCTGTGGACTGAAGGGTCCCGTGTTCCATTCTGGTCAAGGGCATGTACTTGGTTGCAGGCACAACCCCAGTGGGGGGCGTGCAGGAGGCAGCTGATTGATGTCTCTCTCTGATCGATGTTTCTGACTTTCTATTCCTCTCCCTTCCTCTCTGTAAAAAAATCAAGAAAATACATTAAAAAAATAAAATAAATAAAAGTGACTACCGTTACTGGAGGTTACAGATGCTATTCTTTATTGTCTCATTATTTAAAAAAATGTTTTTATTAATTTCAGAGAGAGGAAGGGAGAGGGAGAGATAGAAACATCAACAATAAGAGAGAATCATGGATCCGATGCCTCCCGCATGCCCCCTGCTGGGCATGTGCCCTGACCTGGAATGGAACCAGTGACCTCTTGGTTCATGGAATGATACAACCAACTGAGCCACTCTGATCAGGCTCATTTTTTTTTTTTTTTGGTTATTTTTATTATGATCATTTCAAGGCAACCAAACTACTATGTTTTTAAAAAATCAGAAAATACCATTTGGAAGACAGATGTATTTAAAATTAAAGTTTTCTCCATTCTTAATTGCCAAAAAATTTATTTGAGAATTTAAACTTTTTAGAAAAGTACAGTTGCATATAGAGGTAGAGAAAAATCTCTGGGGATTTGCCTATACCCCCAGGGTTAAGTTGAAAACACTGTTTTGGATGAATTCTTAAAAACAGTGGGGCAGTTGATTGCAGGATAAATAATTTCCTAAGGTAATTTTAATTCTCTTGTTCACCAAAGGCCACAGGATTACTGTTTAGGTGGTGCTCTGTGAGAAATGAAAGCTACATGAGGAGAAATCAAGGTCCATGGTTGTTGCTGTCTATGGGGTAGCAACTTAGTAGCATGACGGGATATATGAATGTGCTAAGATTATTAGGCATTTTAGAAATGTGGCATCCTTGAATATATACATATATACACATACACACTGAGTGGCCAGATTATTATGATCTCTGAATGCATAATAATCTGGCCACTCAGTGTGTGTGTGTGTGTGTGTGTGTGTACATATCCTATCTAATAAAAGAGTAATATACAAATTGACCATACCTCCGCTACACCCACAAGCCACGCCCACCACCCATGTCCACCAGCCAGTCAGAAAATTAACCCAACCAAGATGGCTACAGCCACAGAGAGAGCAGGAAGGAGGCTTAGGTTGCCCCTTGCAATGGAGGAATAATGGATGGAACTAGAGAGCATTATACTAAGTGAGATAAGCCAGGCAATGAAAGAAAAATACCATAGGATCTCACTTATTTATGGAAAATAAAGAACATTATAACCTGATGAACAAAAAGATAGATGCAGAGGCAGTAAAGCATCGAATAGACTGTCAAATTATAGCAGGAAGACTGAGGAGTGTTGGAGAGGGGAGGGGAAGAGATCAACTGAAGGACTTGCATGCAAATAAGTACAACCAATGGACGGATGCAAGGCAATGAGGGGGGTGGGATGAGGGCATGCAACAGGGGATAGGACAGGCTGGAAGAAGGTCAATGGGAAAAAAAGGAGATATATTTACTACTATTTATAATACTTTAAACAATAAATTTAAAAAAGAAAAGAAAAAGAGTAACATACCAATTGACTGTACCTTCGTGATGCCTATCAGCCAATCAGGAGTGAGTATGCAAATTAATGCAACAAAGCTGGTGGGTTAATTTGCATACACAGCTGCCTAGTGGTTGGGGGTGGGGTGGGATGCTTTCATAGTCACATTGTCGCTCTAGCCAGTTCAGGCCTCTTGGCAGAGTGGGAAGGCAGAAAGGTGGCTCCAGCCAGAGCAAAGGCAGTGCCAGCAGCCAGGGGAAGGAAGGCCCATTCTTGCATGAACCTTCATGCATTGGGCCTCTAGTACATATATAATCATATGTCTATATCTATATATTTTTTTCTTGAGTGACAGCCTCATGCAACACAGTAGTCTTCTAAAACGGCCTTAATTCTTTCCATCACTATAAAACATTTTCTCATTAACATTTCCTTTTTCTTTTTAAGTGTTTATAAAACAGTGTAGATTAATTTGGCAGGAAGTAATTCAATAGGTATATGTTACACGTGCATTCTATGCTGATCACATGGCCAGGGGTGGTTTTGCCCGCAGGGAACTTACACGGTTACGGACATATGACTGACCAGTTTACTCCAGGAAACATCAGATCGTAATGGCATAAGAATTTTTGTGTGTTTCAAAGATGATGAGAAAAAAGTGGTGCAATGTTCCCATAACAGTGAGATTTGGAGAAACACACTTGGAGAAATTACACTGAGGCCAGAGACTTGGGTGGTTCCCAAGAAATAATGGCTCCCAGAAGCTTCCCCCAAAGGGTCATTCTCCTTATTCAGAGTCAGACTAAGCGCTTCCCCCTTTAGTCACTCTATTAGGAGGGTTTGGGTCAGAGGAGGTCTTTGATAGCCCGCTCCCCGAGGGCATCTGGAAGGAGTCATTGTTTCACAGCCTTTCCGGGCACTGAGGTGATTAATTCCAGCTCCGATTGCACGTCCATGCTTTTTCTGGAGGAGCTGGTGGGCACGCACTGCTGACTCACTCGGCCCTCATATCCCATCCCCATGGGACTTGGACCTGCCATTCAGGAAGACTGGTCCGTTCAGTGCCAGGCTGTAACCCCGAAACAAAGCCAAGTTAAACGTTGCTCAATCTGAAAACTTGACTGTGAAAATGCCACCCTGCAAACAACAACTGCACCGTTTGGTAAGAGGACCATCAGTTCATTTCATCTGGTTTTGCCTTCTATGGACGGGAAGTTGGTATGAACAGAAAATTCATTTCTGCTTTCAACAGAATCCAATAATGCAGCCACAACATGAAAGCAACATTGTCATTTTTATAATCAAAGGAATCAATAAAGCCAAATTTGCTAAATTAAATCAGTATCATGGTTCACCTTACCATATAGACCTGGTCACCAAAGAAGATTGAACCTTGATCTTCTCTAAAATAGAGTACAGCCAAAACCGGTTTGGCTCAGTGGATAGAGCATCGGCCCGTGGACTGAAGGGTCCCGGGTTTGATTCCAGTCAAGGGCATGTACCTTGGTTGCAGGCACATCTCCAGTGGGAGGTGTGCAGGAGGCGGCTGATCGATGTCTCTCTCTCATCGATGTTACTAACTCTCATCCCTCTCTCTTCCTCTCTGTAAAAATTCAATAAAATGTATTAAAAAATAAAATAAAATAAAATAGGGCACAGAGAAATACACACCAAAATCCCCAAGACAGCAATTTGCGAGGACAGGTTTCATAGACAGGATGGGGTTTCAGAAGCTGACTAGTAAGTGGATCATGTGTTTTGTTGACTGTGTAGTATGGGTAAGGGGTGGGGGGGGAGGGGGCAGACATGGCCATGCTATGCAGCACCCCAAAGCTAGACTTAAAGCAAATGCATTGAGTGTGTGTTGAGATGGAATATCAAACAGCATAAAATAGAATAGAAATGGAAGATTAGGAGAAGCAAGGTCAAAGGATTTAGAATGTTTTAATCTACCAATGTTATAAAAATTATTAGAGATTTTATTTCCAGAATGAAGATTCTGGGGACTTCAGGTTGAATAATTAAGGTTGATTACTTCCAATTCACTTTCTATACTTAACAGAAAATGTATATTGATAGTCGGGTATGCGTACATTTAAAAAGAAAACATAGAAAGTCAACTAAACTTCCCTGTCAATGCTAGGCATTGGAAAAATGAATCCAAAGAATATATTGTTTTTAGTTTCTTGAAAAGATCCATAAACCCAAGCACTGTTCTGCTGCACCCATGGGAAAAATGCCTCCTTCTAGGTGTTCCTCAGCCTCCACACTCCCAGGCTCACGGTGTTCTTACTGGGCAACGCTGCCTTTGTTCTAAGAGCAAAAACTGTTAGTTCTCTTCTAGATGGAAAAGAAAAATCCACACATGTGTGGTCCAGTGGGTTTGCTTGAAAATTTAAATGGGAATCTGGAGGGAAAGTATGCTTAGTTATTTTATGAAACTATAAAGTTAAATGCATATTTTAATGGGAATGCGTGTTCTTGGAGATTAAGCATATTGATTCTATTCTCTTCACTGGTTTCTGCAACAATATGGCTTCTACCCATATTCAAAAAGTGGACCAAGAATTGACTGCTTTTCCTGGTAGTGAGTTTTCTGCTGTTCTTGTCTGCCCCCTAGTGGTTGTAGAGCAAAGTTCAAAGACAAATTCCACCGATAAGAATTGGATGATTCATTGTTGAGAAACCACTATTATTACTTTTAAGTTTAAGCCAACTCTCCGTGTAACATATTACAAAATTTAGAAATAAACTCCAGGTCAACAGCATAGACATTGGCAAACACTGCTACAGGGCTAATACAAATAGTGTTGTAAGATGTGTGGCTTTAATTAAAAGTCTCCTATAAAAATAATTTATACATTGATGAAAATAACAACAGGGTAACAAATAAAAATAATTATAAAGTTTATTGTGCACTTACTGTGCTAAGTACTTCCCACATATTACCTTTTTATCTGCATAACAATACCATGTTACAGGCAAGAAAACTCAGCTCCGTGTGGTCTAACAACTTGATCAAGGTCAAATCTAAATAACAATAGCTGCCATTTCGGAAGTGATTTTTTATTTATTAAGATCTTTTCAATTACAGTTTACATTCACTATCGTTTTGTATTAATTTCAGGTGTACAGCCTGGTGGCTAGACAATCATATATTTTAGAAAGTGTTTCCCCTGTTACTGCCAGTCCCCACCTGGCACCATGCCAAGTTATTACAGTGTTATTGACTGCATTTCCTATGCTCTGCTTTACATCCCTGTGAGCGTTTTGTGACTACAGATTTTTACCCGGTCTCCGACCCCACTCTCCTCCAGCAAACAGCAGTCTGTTCTCTGTATCTATGAGTCTGTTTTGCTGTTTTGTTCATTTTACCCGTATTTTCCAGAGTATAAGGTGACTGGGCGTATAAGACGACCCCCGACTTTTCCAGTTAAAATATAGAGTTTGGGATATACCCGCCCTATAAGACGACACTCGGCGTGTAAGATGACCCCCAACTTTTTAAAAGATTTTCCTGGGTTAAAAAGTTGTCTTATATGCCAGAAAATATGCTACAGTGGCACCTCGAGATACGAGTGCCCTAACATACGAGATTTTTGAGATATGAGCCATTGAGCGAGCGATTTTTGCTTTGAAATACGAGCAACACTTGAGATACGAGTAATCGCTCGGATCGGCCGGCTGCACACGACCCACCAGTTTACCAAGACTCGAGCATCTCATAGTTTCCCACCTCTCAAGGTTAGGGAACGAATTAAACTCGTATCTCGAGATACCACTGTATATTATTCTTTAGATTCTGCATATAAGTGAAATCATACAGTATGTGTCGTTCTCTGACTGACTTATTTCACTGAGTGTAATACCCTCTAGGTCCGTCCATGCTGTCACAAAAGGTAAGATTTCATTCTTCTTGATGGCTGAGTAATGGTCCATTGTGTACATGTACCACAGCTTTCCTATCCGCTCGTCCATTGAGGGGCCTTGGGTTGCTTCCAAATCGTGGTTATTTTATTGCAAATAGCTCTCCAGTGAACATGGGGCACTACATTCTCTGGAATCAGGGTTTGGGGTTTATCTGGATGTATCCCCAGGGTTGGGAGTGTGGGTCCTAAGCCCCGAAGCACTTTGTAAATGCTAGGAACTCTGGGAGGCACTTTGCACGTGCGAGTCAGGCAGGGGTCAGTGCAGGAACCAGCCATTGCTCCAGACGTGCAGGGAGGCGACAAAGGCCCAACGGGGGCTCAGCGGCCAGCAGGACGGCTGAGGAGCACATGCTGACTCCGAATAACATGCTGTCTAGCTGCCTCAGGCAAAATAAAGGACCGTGTCCACCTCAGGCCACCACAGTGGAGAGCGGGTACCACACTAGGGAGCAAGAGCAGCTGATGGAAGTGCGGAGGCAAAGAACGAAAACAACCGTCTACTCTTTCTCTTCACGTGGCTTTGGAACCAAACATAAGCAGTGCAGAATCTGTAAAGAGCGAGAACCCGCAAGGCCAGGAACACTTTTCCACTCACTCCCAGGTCTTATGGGAGCACTGAGGTAGTCGCATGGATTAAAAGCATTTTTTTTTTTTGCAAGGCTGGCTGAAAACATTGACCCTTGTCCTCATCCAAGAGTGTATCCCAAGCCCCAGGGGAAGCTTTTAAAAAACCCCTAAGCTAGCCCGAGACTGGTTTGGCTCAGTGAATAGAGCATCGGCCTGCAGACTGAAGGGTCCCAGATTTGATTCCTGTCAAGGGCATGTACCTTGGTTGCGGGCACGTCCCCAGTTGGGGGTGTGCAGGAGGCAGCTGATCAATGTCTCTCTCTCATCGATGTTTCTAACTTTCTATCCCTCTCCCTTCCTCTCTTTGGAAAACCAATAAAATATATTAAACAAACAAACAAACAAAAAACCCCCCTAAGCGAATGCTGCCCTCCTGACAGGTGTGATTCCTTGCACCTGAGGGTGGAGCGGGCCCAGCAGTGCGTGACTCTCTGCTCACCCTGCTGGTGAACATGACCTACAAGGGAGATGGTGCTGGATTTCCCCCCTCGAAAGTCGCCGGGACGCTCCTTTGTAAGCAGCAAGCGGTGGAAGGGTCTGTGCTGAGTCAGGCCAGTTTCCTGGATTAGAACGCGTTCAGGTGAATTTTAGGAGTTGGAGGTTTAAAAGTGTCAGAATCGAGGACGTCACATTTTTAGGGAAATCCATTCTTGTCTCTTTGAAAGGCACTTTAGCAGTTTTTTTTAAATTTTTTTTTTAAAGGAAATGTGTATAAAAGAGCAAAAGTGCCCTCAAGTGGCCAAGCTGTAAGTTGCATTTTGGTGAAAAGATTTATTTGAAAGAAGAGGAGAAGGAAGGAGAGAATGGTGAGGAGTCCAGCAGGTGAAATGCAGTGGAAAAGCAGGAATTTTCTGTTGGGCTTTTGAGATGCACGTGGCATAGACATGAAGGTGTCAGTAGCTGCCTCTAAGAGTGGAGAACCCAGAAGAGGATTAGAATTCAGATTAGAATTCAGCTGTGCCTTTGGCAGTCATAACCTAATCCGGTGTTATCTCAAGCCACGGGAACGACTGAGATTATCCAGTAAGAAGTTAGAAAAATGAAAGTAACCAGAGTCCAATCTGGACAGTTCTAACTCTCTGGGGTCGCCTGGGCGCAGAGGCGTGAGATACAGTGAAAAGCAGAAGGGCATCAGATCGGGAAATGGAAAAAAGAGCTTCAAAGAACGCGCGCCTGTGATGTGGAAGGCTCTGGAGTGTTAAGTAAGGCAAAAATGGAAGTGGGTCTGCAGACTTGGGCCACCTGGAAGTTTTGGAGACCCGGCCAATGGCGTTTCAGCGGAGGAGAGTCAGGCTGCGATTGGCTGAACAACTGTGATGTCACATCTCCAAGAAAGGTCTGTCAAGTAGAAACTCTCAAGGATGTGCTGACTGGGGAATTGGTGGACTGTCACCCATTTCCTGCTCACCCCCCTCCTCGGGGAATATAATTTCCGAGGCAGCAGGCAGGAGAGGACACTGTCTCTGCGTTGTATGGGGGTGAGGAGATGAGGGGGGAAAAGCTGTTAATTTCCTCTGCTGCTTCAAATTATAGCTCGACCACACTTTCTTCCACTATGTCTGACCTCCTCTTGTTCGTCAAACCGTCTTTTCATTCGTCACTGAAATGGTGAAGCCTCATCCTCCAGTCCAGTGGTTCTCAACCTGTGGGTTGCGACCCCTTTGGGGGTCAAACGACCCTTTCACAGGGGTTGCCTAAGACCATCGGAAAATGCAGATATTTACATCACGATGCATAACAGTAGCAAAATGTCATGGTTGGGGGTCACCACCCCATGAGGAACTGTATGCAAGGGTCGCGGCCTTAGGAAGGTTGAGAACCACAGCTCTAGTCAGATGGGTCATTTCCATGCAGTGAGTGTCTTATTTTACAGTTGGGGGGGATTTTATTCTTTTTCCCTTCAAGAGCCACCCGTGTCTCTCTCTGCTGAGCTGCAGGGCTCCATGTTCCTGAGGGGCCTGTGGGGGTCTCTCCCAGGTCCTGTGGCTCGTCTTCCCTTCGCTCCCAGAAATGTCACTCGCCCTTCAGCCCTCTTCTGCCATCCCGTGGCTTTTGCTCCTCTAGCGTGTTTGCAGAGCACACTCCAGTCTCCTGTTCTCTTCTGCCTGCGGAAAAGGAGCAGCTGGAAATGGCCTTTGCTCCCCACATTTGGTTGTAGATATTAACTGAGAGTAAGCATAGGCACTATTTATTAAAAATTAAAAAGTCCATCCGGTGATGCTGTCATCCATTTCTCTTCATTTGGCTGAGTTACTCCGAGGACATATCCTGTCACATCACCAGGGCTCCACCCCTTTCTTACCATAAAGCCACCGGGCTTCACTTCCTTTCCCATTTCTGGTATATTTTCATGATCCAGATCGTGAACATTTTAAAGAATATCTCTAATTATTTTCCCTTTTTTTTTTTCACCTACGGTGTACTCCTCCCTGTGTTTCAGGGGTTGACACACTAACCCCCAATTTGATGGTATAGGGAGATAGGGTCATTGGGAGGTAATGAGGTTTAGATGAAGCCATAAGGATGGGGCCCCAAGGTGGGATTAGTGCCCTAAGGGGAGCTGGCTCTTGCTTGCTTTTAGCCCTCTGAGGGCACAGAGAGAGAGGATGACAGTCTGCAACTCAGAAAGAATCTCCCCCCGTATCTGCAGCCTCCAGAGCTGTGAGAAAGTCAGTGCTGGTTGGATAAACCACCCAGCTGTTGGCATTTTGTTACAGAGGCCTAAGCTGACTCAGCCACTGTCTCTGCAAAAAATGTCTACCCTAGATCGATTCCATCGCCGCTTTTCCCAGGCCCGCGGTGATTGAACTGCTGAGCGAATCTTGTCATTCCCCAGCGTCGGGGGACAGAATCTGTGCTCCTCTCAGCATTCTCTAGCAGCGTGGTTTTATTCCCGTTTAACCCACGATGCTCTTTCGCCCACCTGCGTGCGATTTCTAACGTAATGCAATTACCAACATGTGGATTTTAAAATAGAAAGATTTTGAGAAAGTTCTCTCTGGGGAGTGACTGGCATCAACCATACGTAAAATCCAATCGGAGATTGCAGTGATACTTCCCGTAAGAGGGAGTTGGCTCCGGTCTGTGAATCCTCTTGCTATAAACACTGCCGAGTGCTGAGCGCACACACAAGGGCAAAGAGGGTGGGTCCAGAGTGACTGAGGACATCCCTGTGTCTCCAGCATCTACTCACCAGTGTTGTTTTATCTCTCATTGAGACCATGGCCACTCTGTTCATTTAAGGCAGGTAATGAACATGAACTCTTTCGGGTAGCGAAGGACATTCCCTAATGAAGATGAGGTTGACACACTAACCCCCAATTTGATGGTATTGGGAGATGGGGTCTTTGGGAAGTAATGAGGTTTAGATGAGATCATAAGGATGGGGCCCCAAGGTGGGATTAGTGCCCTAAGCGGAGCTGGCTCTTGCTTGCTTTTAGCCCTCTGAGGGGTGAGGTGAGTGATGGTAACGGATGCCACAGCATTCTCTGAGTCGCCAGCCCCAGTAAATGGGACGTGACGTAACAGCTTCTGTGGTGGCCGGAGACAGGCGCTGGCTCCTCAGCCAGGAATTCAGCCATTTCTGTGAGGGCCAGCGCTCTCCCGGCTGTTTGTTTTTTCATGAATATTCCAGCGAGTGTCCTGGGGCCTAGAATTCCCATGATTAGTTTAGGGCGCTTGTGTAGGGAATAGAAGAGTTTAGAATATTTTGGCTAAATGTATTTTCCTTGCCAAAACTCGCATTCTAACTTAAGTATAATGAGGTGATGGGCTTAATTCGTATCTTTTGAGAGTTGCTTTCCTTTTCACTTTTAGATTTCAGTAGATTAATACAGATGAAACTACATGGAGAATGAAGCATAATGCCAGTTTCCACTAAGA
This sequence comes from Lasiurus borealis, assembly GCA_004026805.1. NCBI lineage: Eukaryota > Metazoa > Chordata > Mammalia > Chiroptera > Vespertilionidae > Lasiurus > Lasiurus borealis. The sequence continues at coordinate 14,090 of PVJN01046450.1, forward strand.
TCAATCAACCTGGTCCGGCCGGTATGGCTCAGTGGTTGACCTAAGCACCAGGAGGTTACCAGTTTAATTCCTGGTCAGGGCACATGCCCGGATTGCAGGCTTGATCCCCAGTTTTTTTTTTTTTTTTGGGGGGGTTGGGGGGGGCATGCAGTATGCAGCCAGTTGATGTTGATGTTTCTCTCTCATTCATGTTTCTACATCTCTCTCCTCTCCTCTCCTCTCTGAGAAATCAATAAAAACATAAAAAAAAGATAACATTCCTTTAGTAAGAAGATAATGCAGTTTTAAAACGGAAGTACAATCATCCACTGTTTAAATTATGTTCTCATTAAAATGATAATAGCAACAATAACCAGTTCTTACCTAGTGCTTCTCATCAGCTGAACCTCTAAGTGCCGTCCTTATGATAATTCATTTAATTTTCACAAGCACTCCATGAGGTAGATCCAATTAACACCTCCTTTTTATAGGTGCGGAAACTGAGGTCTGGAGAACTTCAGACACCCCCAAGATCCCAGAGCTATTTCGGGGGCAGATCTGAGATTGTGCCAGTGTCCTTGAGTCCATACTCTTCATTCACCATCTGAAAAACACCTCTCGAAAATGTATCATTCAAGTTAGGACTACAGTAGTACCTCGAGATACGAGTTTAATTCGTTCCGTAACCTCGAGGCGTGGGAAACTATGAGACGCTCGAGTCGCGGTAAACTGGTGGGTCGTGTGCAGCCGGCTGATCCGCGCGATGACTCCTATCTCAAATGTTGCTTGTATTTCAAAGCAAAAATTGCTCACTCGACGGCGCATATCTCAAAAATCTCGTAAGTTAGGGCACTCGTATCTCGAGGTACCACTGTATTTGTGTTCAGCGATCAACTCTGTGCTCATGTAGGGAAAAATCTGGGAAAAATCCATGTCCTTTCTGGAAAGAGCTCTTAGCACTGACATCCGGCGATATTGAACCCTGTTGATCAATGCTCAGTGGAAGGTGCCGATGGCCTAGTGGTTTGTGAGGCTGCAAAGCACAGGGATGCCTTCCTTAGGTGATGGCATGCAGAGGAGCTTCCTGATTAAGGAAGGACAGGAACTCGCCTGAAAAGCCACATTTTCAGGCCGACATTCAGATAAAACCGTCCTTCAGCCATTGTCATGCCCCTGAGTGTGTCCTCTCCCGTGGAGATGACTTCATCATCTCCCCCGACCGAGCGTTGCGAGTTTATGTCCCATCCATCTCGGTTTCACCTGCTTTTATTTCTGCTGCTGCGCACGGACCCGTCTTTGCATGTTTCACAGTCAGACTCCCCAAGAGGGAGTATTTGCTTTGGTTGAATTGTCACCATCCAGTGTGAGGGCATTTCTTCTGGGCAGATTGTGTGACGGTCACCTCGAGGTGGCTGCCTTAGGGTACAGCATCCACCCCTCCTCCAAACAGCTGGACCCAAGATTGACAGCTGATGCATATGGGATTCCTAGGTTGGTTCCTTCAGATGAGAACTAAAGACAGTCAACATGTATGTCCAAATCATGCCTCCATATTCCCCCCTCCCTCCTGAATCATGTAAAATCCCAGTAGGCCTAAAAACTCTTAATTAAGCTTGAGCCCTTTAACTTTTTATTTGGAAGAAAAGAAAGTAGCATTTTCTAAACATATAAGTAAAGCCAATTTAATAGCTAAGCATTAGATTTAAAGCCATAGCATATCATCTATATACATTGAAATATGCACTTCTTTTAATACAGAAGCTTAAAAGTTGACCACAGTTCAAGAACTAGAGGTTTAATACGGAAGTGAATTCTTTCAAACAAGCCAGTGTTTGTTCCATTGCTGTTGGTTTCTTTTTATTCGCTTCCTAATATAAAAGAGCAATTACTCTATACTTTCTAGGCATAATGTGCCTTTCAAACTTTAAAGATTGTCGGTGCAAGTGCTAAGATAGGAAACAGAAAGGATTCGGGTGCTTCGGGTGACTGTGTGTCCTCTGCATGCTGTCACTGTGACAGAGGTGGCATGGGCTTGATGGGGTATTCATGTAAGCTGTCCTCACTAATGCAGATTCTGTTGTTGTTATTGTTAACCCTCAGCTGAGGATATTGTCCATTGATTCTTAGAAAGAGTGGGAATGAGGGGCAGAGACAGAAACATCCATGTAAGAGAGACACATCGACTGGTTACCCCTTGTATTTGCCCCCAAAGCTGGGGATCAAGCCTGCAAGCATGCGCTTGACCAGAGTTAAACCCAGGACCCTTTAGTCCAAGGGCTGACGCTCTATCCCCTGAGCCAAACCTGCTAGGGCTGTTCGTCCCTCCCTCCCTCCCTCCCTCCCTCCCTCCCTCCCTCCC
>PVJN01046452.1:0-16426 GCA_004026805.1 Lasiurus borealis
GACAGCAAAAATTGGGACAGCCCCTACTCCACGGCTGCTGACTTCTAGACACTGCAGTTATGCCTTTCCAGTTTACAGGCCTACATCAAGAGAACCCAAATAGCTCAAGTAGGGAACTATGTTAGATTACCAAGCACAGGAGACCTGAGAGATCACACCAGTAGCACCATCCCCCAAAAAACCTGGGTAACAAATCAATTGGATTTACAATTAAAATGATACAGCAAAATATGGGAAGACAAAAAAGCAATCCCCAATGGAAAGAAAAAGAGGAATCACCAGAAAGAGCGTGAAATGAAATTGAGGCAAGTGACATGTCAGAGAAAGAATTCAGAGTAACGGTTATAAGGATGCTCAAATGGCTGGATAACAAATACACACAACTCAATGACAAATACACACAACTTACGAGAATTATAAGAAACTGAATGAGAATGTCACCAACATGAAAAGAACCAAGAAGAAATGAAGAATGACACAGCTGTAATAAATAACACAATAGATGGCTTAAACAGTAGACTAGAAGATTCTGAGGACCGCATCAGCAATTTAGAAGACAAGGCAGGAAAAAACACACAAACACAGCAGTAACTGGAAAGAATATTTTAAAAGCCAGAGGAGAACATAAGGGAGCTTTGGGACAACACAAAATGAAACAACACTCTCATAATAAGGTTACCAAAAGGAGAGGAAGAGAAGCAAAGAATAGAAAACCTGTTTGAAGAAATAATGACAGAAATCTTCCCTGATATTGGCAAAACAAAAAACAACAAAAAAAAAACTATGCAAGTCCAAGAAGCACATAGAATTCCAAACAAGATGAACCCCAAAAGGCCAAAACCAAGACACATCATAATTAAACTGGCAAACACCAATGACAAAGAATCTTAAAGGCTGCCAGAGAGAGACAGAAAGTTATCTACAAGGGAGCTCCTATTATAATACCAACTAATTTCTCAAGAGAAACCTACAAGGCCAGAGGGGAATGCAATGAAATATACAAAGTGATGCAAAACAAGGGATTAAATTCAAGAATACTATACACAGCAAAGCTATCATTCAAAATTGAAGGTGAAATCAAGAACTTTGCAGACAAAAAAGGGCTTAGAGAGTTTATTACCACCAAGACAGCAATGCAAGAAATGCAAAAGGGCCTGCTGTAAAAGGAAGAAAGAGAAGAAACACAAACATTAAGAATACAAATACTGACAAACAAGTACTAATCAATAATAACATTAAACGTAAATGGATTAAATGTTCCAATAAAAAAAATAGGGTAGCTGAATTGATAAGAAAACATGACACATATATTTGCTGTTTGCGAGAAACCCAAAACAGAAAAAACGATTCACACAGACTGAGAATGAAGGGATGGAAATAATTTTTTCAGGCAAATGGAAAAGAGAAATTGTCTGGGGTTGTGATACTTATATCTGACAAAATAGATCCCAAAATAAAGGCCATAACAAGAGACAACGAATGCCACTACATAATACTAACAGGAGCAATTCAACAAGAAGATATAACTCTGGTAAACAAAAATGCACCCAATACAGGAGCACCCAAATACATAAAACAACTTTTGGAAGATATCAAGAGAGAGATCAATAGAAATAGAGTCAAAGTAGGAGATTTTAATAGCCCACCTACACCACTAAATAAGTCCTCTAAACCCAAAATTAGCAACAACAACAACAAAAAAAACAGCAACCCCAAATGACACACTATATCAGATGGACTTAATTGACATTGTCAGAATATTTCACCCCAAAGTTACAGAATATTCATTCTTCTCCAGTGTACATGGGACATTTTCAAAGATAGACCACATACTAGGACACAGGCAAAGTCTCTTCAAATTCAAGAGGATAGAAATCATAACAAGCATCTTCTCAGATCACAATGGCATAAAACTAGAATTCAACTACAATAAAAACAATAAAAAAATCAAACACTTGGAGGGTAAATAGCATGCTATTAAAGAATGATTGGATTACCAAAGAGATCAAAGAAAAAAATAAAAAGCATCCTGGGAACAAATGACAATATAAATACAATAATGCAAAATCTATGGGACACAATGAAAGCAGTCCTGAAAGGGAAGTTCATATCTCTAAAGGCCTACCTTAAAAAAAAAAAAAACAAGAAAAATTGGTAATAAATTATCTAACCTTAAAACTTAAAGAATTAGAAAGGGAGCAATAAAAAAAGCCCACAGTATCCAGAAGGAAGGAAATAAGGAAATAAAAAAGATCAGAGCAGAAATAAATGACATAGAGACCAAATATATATATATATATATATATATATATATATATATATATATATATATATATATATATATATATAAAATCAATGAAACCAAGAGCTGGACCTTTCAAAGGATAAAAAGAGTGATGAACTGAGAGTGATGCAGGCTTATGTTTCAGAGGAGTGGATGATTTCCATCTGGCACCAGTGGATGCCAGATTGGATTCCAAAGAACAGAAATCAAGAACTATAGCACCCATTGAATAGCTGTGAACCACAGAACACAGTCCCTAATTGGCGCAAACACGTGAATTCAAAGGAGCTCTACACTCTATCACAGAAAGGAGAAAGAGAACTATATAACCAGAATTACAGAGAAGAAATACTACAGGGAGATAAAGAAACAGCCTGCATATGAAAGAAAAGCAGGCATAACCAGAAAAGGAAGTACACAAAAAGGAGGCAAGCAACCTGCTAGAGAAAGAATTCAGAGAAATGGTCATAAGGCGGCTGAAAAGAATGGAAGACAAATTCAAAAATATGTATAAGAACCAAGAGGAATGAAAAATGATATTGCTGCTATAAAGAACTCAATAGAAAACATCAAGAGTAGACTGGAAGAAGTAGAGAACCACTTAAGTGAGATAGAAGACAAGGTAGAAAAAAATACCCATATAGAACAGCTTCTAGAAAAAATAATTAAAAAGCAGGAGGAGAGCCTAAGGGAACTTTGGGACAACATGAAACAAAACAACATCTGCATAATAAGGAAACTGAGTAAGGAATAGAAAATCTGTTGGAAGAAATAATGACAGAAAAATTCCCTGATATAAGGAAGAAAAAACCCACCCAAATCCAAAAAGCTCACAGAGTCCCAAAATGAACCCCAAAAGACCGACACCAGGGCACATTATAATTAAATTGGCAAACACCAACAACAAAGAAAGAATATTAAAAGCAGCCAGAGAGAGACAGAAAATTACCTACAAAGGAACCCCTATCAGACTAGTGACTTATTTCTCAACAGAAACTCATCAGGCTAGAAGGAAATGGAATGCAATGCACAAAGTCATGGAAAGGAAGGGTCTGAATCCAAGAATACTGTACCCAGCAAGGCTAACAATCAAAATTGAAGGTGAAATCAGGAGCTTCACAGATAAAAACAGACTAATGGCCGAGACCGGTTTGGCTCAGTGGATAGAGCGTCAGCTTGCGGACTGAAAGGTCCCAGGTTCGATTCCAGTCGGGGGCATGTACCTTGCTTGTGGACACATCTCCATTGTGGAGCGTGCAGGAGGTGGCTGATCGATGTCTCTCTCTCATCGATGTTTCTGACTTTCTATTTCTCTCCCTTCCTCTCTGTAAAAAATCAATAAAATATATTTTTTTTAAAAAAACAGACTAAGGGAATTTATTACCACCAAACCAGCAATGCAAGAAATGCTAAAGGGTCTGCTATAAAAAAAAGAAATAGGAAGCAAAGAAGGAACACACGAGTAAAGAATAAAAATGGCAACAAATAAGCACCTATCAATAATAACTTTAAATGTAAATGGATTAAATGCCCCAATCAAAAGACATAGGATATCAGATTGGATAAAAAAAAAAAACCCATGACCCATATATCTGCTGTCTACAAGAAACCAACCTCAGAAAAAAAGAAAGTGAAGGGATTAAAAAAAGTTTTTCAGGTGAATGGAAATGAAAAGAAAAAAGCTGGGGTAGCAATACTTATATCTGACAAATTAGATCTCAAAGTACATTCCAAGAGATAAGGAAGGCAACTTTGTAATACTAAAGGGAACAATCGAACAAGTAGAAATAACTCTGGTAAATATATAGGAGCACCCAAATACATTAAAAAAAAAAAACTTTGGACAAATCCTCTGAACAAAAAATCAGCAAAGAAATATCAATCCTAAATGACTCACTAGACCAGATAGAATTAATTGACGTCTTCAGAACATTTCACTCCAAGCCCACAGAATATACATTCTTTTCAAGTGCACCAGAGTCATTTTCAAAGACAGACCACGTGTTGGGTCATAGGCAAAGTCTCTTCAAATTCAAGAAGATAGAAATCATTTCAAGTATCTCTCCAGATCACAGTGGCATAACTGGAAATCAACTACAATAAAAACAATCCAAAAAAATTAAACACATGGAGACTAAACAGCATGCTATTAAACAAGGAATGGTTTACCAGAGAGATCAAAGAAGGAATAAAAAACATCACAGAAACAAATGACAATGAAAACACAACAATCCAAAACTATGGGTCGCAGCAAAATCAGTCTTAGGAGGGAAGTTCATAGTTCTATAAGCCTATTGCAAAAAACAAGAAACTATGATAATAAATTACCTAATCATATAACTCAAAGAGTTAGAAAGAGAGCAACAAGAAAAGCCCAGTGTATGCAGAAAACAATACAAAAGATCAACAAAACCAGGAGCTGGTTCTTTGAAAGGATAAACAAGATTGATGAACCTCTAGCTAGACTCACCAAGAAGCAAAGAGCAAGGACCCTAATAAACAAATCATAAATGAAAGAGGAAAAATATGAACAGATCCCACAGAAATACAAAGGATTGTTTTAAAATGCTATGAATAACTCTATTCCAACAAGCAGGACAACCTGGAGGAAATGAACATATTCCTAGAAAAATATAACCTTCTAAAACTCAATCAGGAAGAATCTAAACATCTACATAGGCCAAAACTATGGAAGAAATTGAACCAGTCATCAAAAAGCTTCCACCAAACAAAACCTGGTGCTAGATAGCTTCACAGGGGAGTTCTACCAAACATTCAAGGAAGAACTAAAACCTATCTGCCTCAGACTATTCCAAAAAATTCAAGAGGAAGGAACACTTCCAAGTTCATTCTATGAAGCCAGCATCACCCTAATACCAAAACCAGATAAAGGCACACAAATATAAAGACACATCAAATATCCTTCATGAACATAGATGCCAAAATCCTCAACAAATTTGTAGCAAATCAGATCCAGTAGTATATCAGAAAGATCATACACCATGATCAAGATTAATCCAAGATTGCAAGGATGGTATAATATCTGTAAATCAATAAACATGATACATCACATAAACAAATTTAGAGATAAAAATCAATAATTATACCAATTGTTACAGAAAAAGCATTTGACAAAATTCATCACCCTTTCTTGATAAAAACTCTTAACAAGGTTGCAATAGAAGAATCATACCTCAACATAATAAAAGCAATATATGATAAATTCATAGCTAACATCATACTCAATGGGCAAAAACTAAAATCATATCCTCTAAGAACAGAAGCAAGACAGGGATGCCCACTCTCACCACACCTGTTTGACATAATACTGGAAGTATTAGCCATTGCAATTAGACAAGAAGAAATAAAAGGCATCCAAATTGGAGAAGAAGTAAAGCTGTCCTTATGTACATGTGACATGATATTTTATATTAAAAAAAAAACAAAACAAAAGACTCCATCAAAAAACTAATGGATTTAATAAATGAATTTGGCAATATAGCAGAATACAAAATGAATGCCAAGAAATCTATGGCATTTCTATACAACAATAGTGACCTTACAGAAAGAGAGACTTAAAAAGCAATCCCATTTACCATCACATCAAAAAAAAATAAGATACCTAGGAATAAACTTAACTAAGGATGTAAAAGACCTATATGTGGAAAACTATAGGACACTTAAGAGATAGAGGAAAACATAAACTGATGGAAGAACATACCATGTTCATGGATTGGTAGAATCAACATCATTAAAATATCCAAAGAAATCTATAAATTCAATGCACTCCCCATTAAAATACCAACAACTTATTTCACAGCTCTAGAATGAATTCTCCAAAATTTCATCTACAATAAAAAAGACCCCAAATAGCCACCACAATTCTGAGAAAGAATAACAAAATAGGTGATATCTCAATACCAGGTTTCAAGTTGTGCTACAAAGCCACTGGTCTCAAAATAGCCAGGTACTGGCACAAGAACAGACGTATAGACCAATGGCATAGAATAGAGAATCCAGATATCAACCCAAACCACTATGCTCAATTAATATTTGACAAAGAGGCATGATCATACAAGGAGTCAAGATAGTCTCTTCAATAAATGGTGTTGGGAAAATTGGACAGATACTTGCAAAAAATGAAACTAGACCACCAACTTACACCATACACAAAAATTAACTCAAAATGAATATAGGACTTAAACATAAGATGGGAAACCATAAAAATACTAGAAGAATCCACAGGCAGAAGAATCTCAGATAAATGCTGAAGCAATTTCTTCACCGATACCGCTCCTAGGGCAAGGGAAGCTAAATAGAAAAAAAAAAATTGAGACTACATCAAAATAAAAAGCTTTTGCACAGCAAAAGAAACCATCAACAAAACAACAAGAAAGAGAACATATTTGCAAATGATATCACTGAAAAAGGTTTAATCTCCAACATCTACAGGCAACTTATACAACTTAATAAAAGAAGACAAATGATCCAATAAAAAAAAAAAATGGACAACAGACCTAAATAGAATCTTTTCAAGAGAAGACCAAAGGCCAAGAGACATATGAAAACATGCTCAAAGTCACTAATTATCTGAGAGATGCAAATCAAAATGGCAATGCAGTACTATCTTACACCTGTCAGAATGGCAATCATCAACAAATCAACAAACGACAAGTGCTTACAAGGATGTGGAGAAAAAGAAACCCTCATGCACTGCTGCTGGGAATGCAGACTGGTGCAGCCACTGTGGAGAACAGTATGGAGTTTCCTCAAAAAACTAAAAATGGAATTCCCATTTGACCCAGTATACCCGCTTCTAAGATTTATCCCAATAAACTAGAAACACCAATCAGAAAGGATATATGCACCCCTATGTTCATAGCCGCACAATTTACTATAGCTAAGATTTGGAAACAGCCTAAATACCCATCAGCAGATGAGTGTATTAGAAAACTATGATACATCTATACAATGGAATACTATGCTGCTATAAAAAAACAAGGACTTCTTCCCATTTGTAGCAGCATAGATGGACCTGGAGAGCATTATGTTAAATGAAATAAGCCAGGCAATGAAAGAAAAATACCACATGATCTCACACATTTATGGAAAATAAAGAACATTATAACCAGATGAATAAAAAGATAGATACAGAGTCAGTAAAGCACCAAACAGACTGTCAAATTACAGCGGGAAGGCTGGGGAGTGTTGAAGAGGGAGGGAAATAGATCAACCAAAGGACTTACTTATATGCATGGATATAAGCACAAGACCTGGAGGTGGGATGGGGGCATGCAACAGGGGTATGGGAGGCTGGAGGAAGGGCAATGGGGGGAAGAAAGGAGATATATGTACTAATATATATAATATTTTAAACAATGAAAAAATATTTTTAGAAAAGATTGATGAACCTCTAGCCAGGCTCACCAAAAAACAGAGAGGACCCAAATAAACAAAATCGAAAATGAAAGAGGTGAAGTAACAACTGACCCCATTGATATACAAAGGATTGTAAAAAAAAAAACAAAAAACTACGAACAACTCTACTGCAACAAACTGACAACCTCTGCGAAATTCCTAGAAACATACACACTAGAGCCATCAATACAATTCCTAGACACATTTCTAGAAAAATATAAGCTTCCAAAACTCAATCAGAAAGAATAAAAAACCTGAATAGGCCAATAACTATGACAAAATTGAAACAGCAATCAAAAAACTACCAACAAACAAAAGCCCAGGACCAGATGGCTTCACAGGGGAGTTTTACCGAACGTTCAAAGAATAAATAAAGCCAATCCTTCTCATATTATTTTAAAAAATAATACAAGATGAAGGCACACTTCCAACCTCTTTCTATGAAGCCAGCATTACCCTAATCCCAAAACCAGATAAAAACACCACAGAGAAAAAGAGAATTACAGCCAAATATCCCTCATGAACATAGATGCTAAAATTCTCAATAAAATTCTAGCAAACTGGATCTGGAATTACATTAGAAAGATCATATACCACGAACAAGTGGGATTTATCCCAGGGATGTAAGGATGGTACTACATCTATAAATCAATAAATGTGATATACCACATAAACAAACTGAGGGATAAAAACCATATAATTATATCAATTGATGAAGAAAAGGCATTTGACAAAGTCCAACACCCTTTTCTGATAAAAATGCTCAGCAAAGTGAGAATAGAAGGATCATACCTCAACAAAATAAAAGCCTTGTATAACAAACCTACAACCAACATCATGCTCATGAGCAAAAACTAAAACCATTTTCCCTTAAGAACAGAAATAAGACAAGTATGTCTGCTTTCATCACTCCTATTTAACATAGTAATGGAAGTGCTAGCCAAGGAGATCAGACAAGAAGAAATAAAAGGCATCCAAATTAAAAAAAGAAGTAAAATTGTCATTATTCACAGATGAGATGATTCTGTACATAAAAAACCCTACAGACTCCATAAAAAAACTACTAGACTTAATAAATGAATTTGGCAATGTAGCAGGATACAAAATTAACACCCAGAAGTCTATGGTATTTTTATACACCAATATTAAACTTACAGAAAGAGAGATTAACAAAACAATCCCATTTACCATTGCACAAATAAAATTAAGATACCTAGGAATAAACTTAACTAAGGAGGTGAAAGACCTCTACTCAGAAAACTACAGGACACTGAAAAAAGAGATAGAAGAAGATATAAACAGATGGAAGAACATACTGTGTTCATGGATTGGTAGAATCAACATCATTAAAATGTCCATACTACCCAAAGCAATCTATAGATTCAATGCACTCCCCACTTAAATACCAAAAACTTACTTCACAGATCTAGAAAGAATCCTTCAAAAAATCATCTGGAATTTAAAAAAAGACCCGAATAGCTGTAGCGATCCTGAGAAAGAAGAACAAACTAGGAGAGATCTCAATACCAGATTTCAAGCTGTATTACAAAGCTACTGTTCTCAAAACTGCCTGGTACTGGCACAAGAACAGACATATAAACCAATGGAATAGAATTGAGAACCCCGGAATCAACCCAAACCACTATGCTTAATATTTGACAAAGGAGGCAAGAACATACAATATAGTCAAGACAATCTCTTCAATAAATGGTATTGGGAAATTTGGTCAGACACATGCAAAAAAATGAAACTAGACCCCCAACTTACACCATACACAGAAATAAACTCAAAATGGATAAAAGACTTAAATGTAAGATGGGAAACCATATAAATATTAGAGATATACACAGGCAGCAAAATCTCAGATATATGTCGAAGCAATATCTTTACCGACACAGATCCTAGGACAATTGAAAGTATAGAGAAAATAAACAAATGGGACTACATCAAAATAAAAAGCTTCTGCATAGCAAAAGAAACCATTAACAAAACATCAAGAAATCTCACTGCATGGGAGAACATATTTGCCAACCACATCTCCAATAAGAGTTTAATCTCCAACATTTACAGAAAATTCATACAACTTAACAAAGGGAAGCTAGACAACCCAATCAAAAAATAAGCAAAGGACTTAGATACATTTTGAAAGAAGACACAAGGAAGGCCAAGAGACATATGAAAACATGCTTAATCACTAATCATCCCAGAGATGCAAATCAAAACAACAATGTGGTACCATCTCACAGCTGTCAGAATGGCTATTATCAACAAATCACTAAACGACAAGTGCTGGTGAGGATGAGGAGAAAAAGGAACCCTCTTTCACTGCTGGTGGGAATGCAGATTGGTGCAGCCACTGTGGAGAACAGTATGGGGTTTCCTCGAAAACTAAAAGTGGAACTCCCATTTGACCCAGTGACCGCAATTGTAGAAATATATCCCAAGAAACTAGAAACACCAATCAGAAAGGATATATGCACCCCTATGTTCATAGCAACACAATTTACAATAGCTAAGATTTGGAAACAGCCTGAGTGCCCATCAGCAGATGAGTGGATTAAAAAACGTTGGCACATCTACACAATGGAATACTATGTGCTTTAAAAAGGCTGAAACTCCTACCATTTGCAACAGCATGGATGGAACTAGAGAGCATTATGCTAAGTGAAATAAGTCAATCACAGAAAGATAAAGATAAATATCACATGATCTCACTCATTTGTAGATTATATTAAACAACATAAACCGATGAACAAAAACAAATCTAGAGACACTCAAACCTCAGAGGGAAGGTAGGAGAGGGTAGGGGTAAGAGGGAGAAATCAACCAAAGAACGTGTATGCATGCATATAAGCATAAGCGATGCATGTAGACAACAGGGGGTAAGAGTGAAGGCAAGACTGAGGTGGGAGGGGGGACAAATGGGGGATAAGGACACATTTGTAATACCTTAATTAATAAGTAAAAAAATAAAAATAAAAGAAGGAAAACATACACATGGCAAAAGCACTTAAAAATAGAAACTTAAAATGGAAACACTATATAACGTTAACTCTAATGGACCCAGCAGGACTTGGACAATAAATATAAAGTAGTAAAAAAAAGATCAAAATTTTAATTTCCAATGAGTAGTATTTTACATTTCTATGCTGCATTTCATCTAAGCATCTCAACTACTGCATATTTTTCCCTCTGATATGAGTGTATTATCTTTGCGAACCACACGGAAAGAGAAGAAGGATTCCCAGGGTGGTAGTGGGCCTGAAATCATGTCCCTGTAATAATCCTCTCCTGGTCTCTGATATAACATTCTTAACCATTGCCAAGGAACAATGGCATGGACAGAAATATAGGAATATAAAGCCAAAAGGATGAGCCAAATCACCATCCCAACTCACTTATTTATTAACTTATAACTGAAGAAAGGAACAGCTATTCCCTTCCATTCAGTTAACTGGAATTATCTATTAGCCACCATCTACATATTTCTACTGCAGTTATTCCTGCTGCTTAAAAGTGTGACCCTAAATCATAACACTGACACCTTTCTGAATCACTGAGGCAAAAATCATATTACTTTCATCAGTGTGCCCATATATCATGAATTTCATTGCACTTAAAATTCTTCCTGCATTTGTCAGTAATGAGATACATGGATACTTCTCATTAATCAGAGACTCTGATTAAACAAAACCTTCCAATTCTTTGATGCTAAATAAAGATATGGCACAAACTGACTGAGATGAAAAAGAAAAAGAATGAATCATAACCTGAATGAATTATGAAAACACCATTTTTTCTCATTAATTATCTATTTTTTCTATGGCCCTGTAGACCTATCTAAGGAAAGAAAACTTGAGGACTGAACCTTGTTAATAAAAATGTAGTTCATAGAAAGTCCCAAAAGCTACTTCAAATTAACATCTATTGGCTATGACCCATCTAAGTTGGGCCCCTTTACCAACTGGACATATTTAGGATTTTATTTTTATGACTATATCCTGAAAACAAACACAGGGCAGCTGCCAAAATGAAGAGACAAAGAACATATCCCAAATTAAAGAACAGAACAAATCTCTAGAAAAAGAACTAAACAAAATGAGACAAGTAATTCACTAGTTGCAGAATTCAACATGCTGATTATAAAGTTACTCATTGAACTTAGGGGAAGAATAGATATACTTAAAGAGAAATTCAACAGTATAAAATAGGATATGAAAACCATTTTTTAAAGAAAATCAGAAATGGAGGGTACACTAACTGAATTGAAGAATAATTTACAAGGAATCAACAGTAGAGTAGATGAAACCAAGAATTAAAACAGTGATTTGGAATATAAGAAAACAAAAACCACCCAATCAAAAGAGCAAAAAGAAAAGATTCTAGCTCTGGCCAGGAGGTTCATTTGGTTGGAATATCATGTCATATACCAAAAGGTTGAAGGTTCAATCCCTGGTCAGGGCACATATTGGAAACAACTGATTGATATTTCTCTCTCATACCTCTTTCTTTCTCTCTGTGCCTCCTCTCTCTCGGTTCTTCTCTGTCTAAAATCAATATACATATCCTTGGGTGAGGATTTGGAAGGAAGGAAGAAAGGAAGGGAGGGAGGGAGGGAGGAGGAAGGAAGGATCCAAAAAATGAGAACAATGTAAGGAATGTCTGGGTCAATGTCAAACATGCCAACATTTGCATTATGGAAATAACAGAAGGAATAAGAAAAAGCAAGAAATTAAATACCTATTTGAAAAAAAAAAATAATGACAGAAAACTTCCCTAACCTGGTGAAGAAAATAGGCATACAAGTCTCAGAACCACAGAGAGTCCCAAGATGAACACAAAGAGACCCACACCAAGGCAAGTCAAAATTAAAATGCAAAGGATTAAAGACAAAAAGAGAATCTTAAAAGCAGCAAGAAAAAAGCAGTTAGTTACCAACAGGGGAGCTCCCACAGGATTGCCAGTTGATTTCTTTGCAGGCCAGAAGGGATTAGCAAGAAATATTCAAAGTAATGAAGAGCAATGACCAATAACCAAGATTACTCTACCCAGCAAAGTTATCATTTAGAATCAAAGGACATATAAAGAGCTTTCCAGACTAGAAAAAGCTAAAGGAATTCATCATCACAAAATCAGTATAACATGAAATGTTAAAGGGTTGTCTTTAAGAGGAAGGGAAAAAAATATGAACAATAAAATGGCAATAAATATCTATCAATAATTGAATCAAAAAAACAAAAATAAACAAATAAGCAGAACAGAAACAGAGTCACAGATACAGAGAACATTTTGAAAGTTGCCAGATGGGCAAATGGTTGGAGGGATAGCTGAAAAAAGTGAAGGAATTAAAAAGTACAAATTGGTGGTTACAAATTAGTCATGGGGATGTAAAGTACAGCATAGGAAATATAGTCAATAATATTGTAATAACTATGTATGGTGTCAGATTGTACTAGATTTTTTGGGATAATCACTTAGTAAGTTATATAATGTCTAATCACTGAGGTGTACACCTGAAACTAATATAATATTGTATGTCAACAGTAATTGAAAAATAAAAAATATTTAAAATAAAATAGCATAAATAATAAACAAGTACATAAATAAATAAATAAATATAATAAAAAATTTGAAAATATTTAGCTTTGGGCCAATATAACCCAATCTCCTATAACTTTTATATCCATGCCCATGATACAGTACAATCATACCTAACATTTAAAATGATGAGGGGGAAAAAATGGTGGCAGAATAGACAGACATGTCTGGAGCTTTGTCACTGGGCAGAGGGAGAGAGAGCAGCTGAGAGTCACACAGGGAGTGTTTGTTGGCAAGTTAAGAGTCAGTTATCCTCCAGGAGAAGGCGGGGAACTGCTGGACGGGGCTCTCCTGGCCAGGCAGCCCCACTGCCGCAGGGTTTTTGTCGGCAGGAGCCACCAGCGCAAATGCGGAGACCAGGACATCTTGCAGAGGGAGGTGGATGTCTGCGGCAGTCTGAACTGAATGCTGTGACTGAATCACTCACCAAACAGTAGGGGACCCAGAACACCGCTCTCCAATCGGTGCAGACACGCAGGCGGTGGATTCAGAGATCCACACAGCACACAGAAAGTGCCTTGTGTGCTGTACTGGGTCGTGTTGTAGTTTGTGCTTTTGAATCAACATAGGAGAGAGAACTACATAACCAGACGCCCAGAGAAGAAAAACCATGGGCAGAAGAAGAAACAGCCCGCATAGGACAGATAGGCAGGTATCACCAGAAAAGGAAGTAAACAAAATAGAAGCAGAAATAAGCCTATGAGAGAAAGAGTTCAGAGAAATGATCATAAGGTGGATGAAAAGAATGGAAGACAAGTTTGACAATGTGAGTAAGAGCCAAGAGGAAATGAAGAAGCATGAAGAAATATACAAAGAAATAAAAAATGACATTACTCTTTTAAAGAACTCAATAGAAAGCATCAAAAGTAAACTAGAAGAAGCAGAGGACCACATCAGTGAGCTAGAAGACACGGTAGGAAAAAATACCCAAGTAGAAGAGCTTCTAGAAAGAAAATTAAAAAGCAAGAGGAGAGCCTAAGGGAACTTTGGGATAACACGAAAAAAAATTTCTCATAATTGGAGTTCGAGAAAGAGTGGAAAATGAACAAGGATTATAGAACCTGTTTGAAGAACTAATAACAGAAAATTTCCCCAATATAGGAAAGGAAAAACCCACACAAATCCAAGAAGCTCACAGAGTTCCAAGCAAAATGGACTTCACAAAACCTACACCAAGGCACATTATAATTAAATTGGCAAACAGCAACGACAAAGCAAGAATTTTAAAAGCAACCAGAGAGAAACAGAAAGTTACCTATAAAGGAACTCCCATAAGACTAACTACTGATTTTTCAACAGAAACTCATCAGGCCAGAAGAGAAGGGAATGAAATATACAAAGTCATGCAAAGGAAGGGTCTGAATCCAAAAATACTATACCATGCAAGGCTTTCAATCAAAATTGAAGGTGAAATCAGAAGCTTCACAGACAAAAAGGACTAAGGGAATATATTACCACCACACCAGCAATGCAAGAAATGTTAAAGGGCCTGATGTAACAAAAAGACATAGGAAGTGAAGAAAGAACTCTGGGCTAAAGACTAAAAATGGCGATGGATAAATACCTATCAATAATAACTTTAAATGTAAATGGATTAAATGCTCCAATCAAGAGACATAGGGTAATCGATTGGATAAGAAAACATGATCCACATATCTGCTGTCTATAAGAAACCCACCTCAGGAAAAAAGATGTACACAGATTGAGGGTGAAGGGATGGAAGATAGTATTTCAGACAAATGGAAATGAAAAAAAAACTGGGGTTGCAATACTTATATCTGACAAATTAGATTTCAAAGTGAAGGACATAACAAGAGATAAGGAAGGCCACTTCATAATACTAAAGGGAACAATCCAACCAGAAGATATAACTCTGGTAAACATATACACACCCAATATAGGAGCACCTAAATACATAAAAAAAATTCCTGGAGGATATTAAGGGAGAGAATGACAGCAATACAATCATAGTAGGAGACTTTAATACCCCACTGTCACCACTGGACAAATCCTCTAACCAAAAAATCAGCAAAGAAACATCAATCCTAAATGACTCACTAGACCAAATGGCATTAATTGACATCTTCAGAACATTTCACCCCAAAGCCACAGAATATATATTCTTCTCCAATGCACATGGGTCATTTTCAAAGATAGATTATATGTTGGGTCATAAGAAAAGTCTCTTCAAATTGAAGAACATAGAAATCATATCAAGCATTTTCTCAGACCACAGTGGCATAAAACTGGAAATCAACTATAATAAAAACAATAGAAAGAAATCAAACACATGGAGATTAAACAGCATGCTATTAAACAATGACTGGGTAACCAGAGAGATCAAGGAAGAAATAAAAAAAATCATGGCAACAAATGACAATGACAACACAGCAATACAAAATTTATGGGACACAGTGAAAGCAGTCTTGAGAGGGAAGTTCATAGCCCTACAAGCCTACTGCAAAAAAACAGGAAACAATGGTAATAAATTACCTAAATCTACAACTCAAAGAATTAGAACGAGAGCAACAAGAAAAGCACAGTGTATCCAGAAGGAAGGAAATAGTGAAGATCAGAGCGGAGATAAACAACTTGGAGACCAAAGAAACAATTCAAAGGATCAACAAAATGAAGAGCTGGTTCTTTGAAAGGATAAACAAGATAGATGGAACTCTAGCCAGGCTCACCAAGAAGCAAAGAGAGAAGTCCCAAATAAACAAAATCAGAAATGAAAGAGGAGAAATAACAATAGACACTGCAGAAATTCAAAGGATTGTTAAAAAATACTATGAACAACTCTATTCCAACAAATTGGACAACCTGCAAGAAATGGACATATTCCTAGAAAAATATAACCTTCCAAAACTCGAGGAGGAATCTAAGCATCTCAATAGTCCAATAACTATGGAAGAAATTGAAGCAGTCAACAAAAAGCTTCCAGCAAATAAAAGCCCAGGACCAGATGGCTACACAGGAGAGTTTTACCAAACATTCAAGGAAGAATTAAAACCTATCCTCCTCAGACTATTCAAAAACATTCAAGAAGAAGGAACACTTCCAAACACCTTCTATGAAGCCAGCATCACCCTAATACCAAAACCAGATAAAGACAACACAATGAAAGAG
>PVJN01046453.1:0-16426 GCA_004026805.1 Lasiurus borealis
TGCCTCCCTTTGCTGGCCCGGTCGCCCCACACAGCCTGCTGTTCAGTTGTTTGGTCATCCCTCACTAACCCCCCTGTGGCCTGGTCGCCCCATGTAGCCTGCTGTTCAGTCATTACTGTGAGGGTGTCGTGACCAATTTGCATATTACCCTTTTATTAGTATAGATTCTGTATGGCAAAATGCCTTCAATTTGTGATGCTACATGCTTAAAGCACTGCTACTGTACACAGAGTATGTCTCAGGGAAAAGCATTAGTGTAACTAAGTTGTGAGCAAGCAAAATGACTGTAGACAAATTATGATTATTCCAATTTAGATAGTTGGCAGAAATTTTCTAAGATGATCAAACAAAAATTTTGACATGTTTGTTGCCAATGATAAAATTGAAGCTTTTAAGTGAAAATTAGACTTCTGCAAAACTTCTATTCCTGAGAAGTTGACAGTTTCCAAAGAGTTAAAGATTTTCCTGATGAAACTGGTGGTGACATGAACAAATGTGATTTTTTTTTACACTGAATGATAAATGTCAACATTTAAAAGATCTACATAACTCAATAAACAAATATTCTATGCCAGATGTTACAAAAAATCATGTAAAGGTTAAAAGATCCTTTCAAAGGGGAGGAGAGTACAAAGATGATCTGACTGACATGTAGAAAATAGACTAGTGTGAAAAGAATGGAAGCTAATGGTATAGAATTTAACCTTTGCTCTTGAAGTGTTCTTTATTATTCCTCTATTAGAGGTCCGGTGCATGAAATTTGTGCATGGGGGAGGGGGGCTGTCCCTCAGCCCAGCCTGCACCTTCTCCAATCCAGGACCCCTCAAGGGATGTTCGACTGCTCCTTTACAGAAATCAGGCCATGGCGGTGTGGCCAGCCTGGGTGAGGGCTGATGACTGTTTGCAGGCTGGCCAAGCCCCCCAGTGGGAACCAACCTGGGTAAGGGGGTTTTTGTTGTTTTTCCATTTCTTTTTTTCAGTGCCTCCTTGAGTGGAGGCCAGGATCAGCTGGAAGCAGGTCTCTTGGGTTTATTTATATTCTGTAATTGAAACTTTGTAGCCTTGAGCGGAGGCCAGGGCTCTCTGGAACCTGGGTTGACCCTGGAAACCCAGGCTCCCAGCCCCTTCTTGAGTGGAGGCCAGGGCCAGCTGGAAGCAGATATCTGGGATTTATTTATCTTCTTTAATTGAAACTTTGCAACCTTCAGGGATTGCCAGGACCAGCCAGGGCAGGAAGCTTGGCTTCCTCCATCGCCAGGGGCAACCCAAGCCTTCCTGCTCACTCCAGCTCCGTGGCAGCCACTATCTTAGTTAATTTGCATACTCATTCCTGATTGGCTGGTGAGTGTAGCAGAGTGGTTAATTTGCATGTTTCTCTTTTAAATAGTGTAGACTAGAGGTTCAGTACATGAAATTCGTGCACGGGTGGGGCATGTCCTTCAGCCCAGCCTGCTCCCTCTCCAATTGGGACCCCTTGACGGATGTCCAACTGGCCATTTAGGCCCAATCCTACCTGAACGGGCAGTCGGACATCCCTCTCACAATCCAGGACTGCTGGCTCCCAACTGCTCACCTGCCTGCCTTCCTGATTGCCCCTAACCACTTCTGCCTGCCAGCCTAATCCCCCCCTAACCCCTCCCCTGCCAGCCTGATTGATGCCTAACTGCTCCCCTGCCAGCCTGTTTGCCCCTAACTGCCCTCCCCTGCATGCCTGGTCCCTCCCTGCAACTACTCTCCCCTGCAGACCTGGGACCCCCACAGCTGCCCTCCCTTACAGGCCTGGCCCCTCCCAATTGCTCTCCCCTGCTGGCCTGATCACCCAAAACTGCCCTCTATCTTGTGACCACCTGGGAGCAGTCATCTTGTGTGTTGAAGTGATGGTCAATCTGCATATTGCTCTTTTATTAGATAGCATAGAGGCCTGGTGCATGGGTGGGGGCCAGCTGGTTTGCCCTGAAGGGTGTTCCAGATCAGGGTGAGCGTTTCCTTGGGGTGTGGGACAGCCTGGGTGAGGGGCCTATGTTGGTTTGCAGGCTGGCCATGCCTCCCAGCAACCCAAGCAAAGGCCCTGGTATCTGGGATTTATTTATCTTCTACAGTTGAAACTTTGTGGAGGCCTGGGCTGGCCAGGGTGTGTGGAAAGCTTGGCTTCCTCCATCACCAGGGAAACCCAAACCTTCCTCCTGTTAGCTCCATGGCTGCAGCCATTTTGGTTGGAGCTAGCTTGCATACTCGCTCCTGAGTGGCTGGGGGGCGTGGCTGGTGGTATAGTAGAGGTATGGTCAGTTTGCATATTCCTCTTTTATTAGATAGGATGTAATCAGTAACAGCCAGTTAGAGGAGATGCACAGGGTAAGGTATGGAGAAAGGGAGTGGAACTCCATGCCCTCCCCAGAGTGCCACTCTCCCCTAGATCTCACAAACCTGGAAGCTCTCTGCACCCTGTCCTTCGGGGTTTGATGGAGGCTTCACTACATAGCTGTGACTGACTGAATCATTGGGCACTGGCACTGATTCTACCTCCAGGCCTTCCTCACTCCCCAGGAGGTCAGGAGTAGGACTGGAAAGTCCCCAACCTCTAACCATAACTGGTTCTCCTGGCAACCAGCCCCTATCCTTAGGACCCAAAAGCCACCTCATTGTACCTCTATAGCAGGAGGTACTTTCATCATATCCAACCCTTAGGTAATTCCAAAGGTTTGGAAACCTGTGTGTGCATCAGGAACTGTGGACTAAGCATAAGACCAAATATATATGAGAAATACATTTTGGTCATTTGGATGACCCAATATATATTTCTTTTTTTTTTCCTTTTTTCTTTCTTTTTTTATTGAGTTATTTCATGTGTACATATCTTCCCTTTGCCCCCCTGCCACTCCACTCCCATACATGCCTTCACCCCCAGTGTCTTGCGTCCATTGGTTATCCATATAGGATGCATACAAGTCCTTCGGTTGATCTCTTATTGCCTCCCACCCCACCTCTCCCTGACCTTCCCGCTGTAATTTGACAGTCTGTTTGATGCTTTACTGCCTCTGTATCTATCTTTTTGTTCATCAGGTTATAATCTTCATTAGCCATAAATGAGATCATGTGGTATTTTCCTTTCATTGACTGGCTTAGGTTCTTATTATATTGTTACTGTATTGCTGTGCAAAAGCTTTTTAATTTGATGTAGTCCCATTTGTTTATTTTCTCTTTAGCTTCCATTGCTAAAGATGGGAAACCATAAAAATACTAGAAGAATCCACAGGCAGAGAAATCTCAGACATATGCCAAAGTGATTCCTTCACTGATACCACTCCTAGCTCCCTTAGGTTCTCCTCTTGCCTTTTAAGTCTTCTCTCCAGTTCCTGCTGTGTTTGTGTTTTTTCTTACTTTGTCTTCTAATTCACTGACGGGGTTCCCAGCCTCTTCTCTAGTCTACTGTTTAAGCCTTCCATGTGTTCTTTATTGCAGCTATGTCATCTTCATCTCCTCTTGGTTCCTTTTCATGTTGGTGACAATCTCATTCAGCTCCTTATAATTCTCATAGAGTTGCGTGCATTTGTCATCCAGCCATTTAAACATCCTTATAACCATTACTCTGAATTCTTTCTCTGATAAGCTGTTAGCCTCATCTGTTGGGATGGTGGGGCTCAGGGGCCTACACTCTGGAAAAGCGTGACTGTGGTGTCCAGAGGTCTATGGTTGTGGGGTGGACAGACTCAGCTCTTGCTGCTGTACTTGTGGTAGACAGATGCTCACTCCCAGTGGAGGCTCACAGAGGCAACCGCCGTAGTACGTCTGCCTGCAAGGAGCACTCTGAAGGACCTTGGCAGTGTAGTCACGTAATCGAGGTGCCTGTGGGCAGGTATCCAGGATGAGTGAAATCAGAATTTCTGCCGAAGGAGCAGTGCGCCCCTGCTTGTTGAAGATCACACCCAGGGAGAGCTCACAGTGGCTCCCACGAGCACCCTGTGGGTAGATGGGTTCATGGTGCCTTCCTGTTGGAAATTCACATCTGTGTGTGGGGGGGGGGGTTTGCTGGGGCAGAGCTCTGACGCACTCTGAGGGGTCCTGGCAGTGAGGTGGAGCGACTGGGGTGAACGTGGACAGTTATTCAGGAAGAGGGAATTCAGAATTTCTACTATGGGGGAGTGCGTCCTTGTCTGTGCAGAATCACACCCAGCAGAGTCTCACAGCTGCTCCCGCAGTGCGCTGTGGGTAGATGGGCTCCGGGGTCCTGCTCCTTGGAAATGCGTGTGTGTGGAGGTGCCTTTGCCTGCACAGAGGTCTGGCGCACTCAGCGGCCCTGGCACTCAAGCTGCACAGCTGTGGTGTCCCCGGGCAGTTATTCGGGAAGAGGGAGTTCAGAATTTCTACTGCAGGGCGGTGCGCCCTTGTCTGTACAAAATCACAGCCGCGGGGCCCAGTGGTGCGCCAGGATGTCCGCACGCACGGGAAAAGCATGAATGTTTGGTCCGGAGTTCTGCCGCTGGGGAGGGGAGGCTGCACTTACTGCTGCCAAGTGGTGCGCCTTTGGAGGTGGAGGGCCCAGGGTCTGCAGGTTTGGGGGTGGGACAGCAGAGTTTTGGCTGGAGTGGCTGCAGTTCCAGGGCCTGTCTGCTTGGTGGTGCTGATTATTTCCTAATAAAAAAGGCTGTTCTCCCCTTCAAGATGGCGTGGGCTCTGTGCCGGAGTCCCGCAGTCTGGGGAGTGCCTGCAGTGGTGGTCTCTCCTTGTCTAAGAGAGTCTGGTCTGCCAGCCCCTTCTGCTCCTACGGGGCTCTAAGTGTCCCTTCCTCACTCACACATCCACCACACACATCCACACACTCTCCTTTCATACCCTCACTCACTTCCTCTCCTTATCCTGCTGGCCGCCATCTTCTGAAACCTCCAAATATGTATTTCTTATAAATCACTATATCACATTAACCTGCTAAATGTCCAGAACTGAACATTTTACCAACCAAAGGGAAGGTTAAAAAAAAAACTAAAGTTTCAGACAGTAAAAATAGTATTAAAGCTTTCTAAAACCTATAAAAGATATAGTCAAACTCATAAAAAGTCAAATTCCTAATGAAATAGAGTATATAATAACAAATTACTTTAGTGACAAAGCAATTATACTTCCCAACATTATCCCATAACAAAATCGTCCTTATATTACTTACGTAATAGATGGGTCCACTTGTTTGTAAGCATGAGCAGCACAAGACCCACAGTATGTATATCCTGCATGGCTACAAAACAAAAATTTTTTAACCTTAATCATCAGATTCAAAAATTAAGACACTCTGGAAAAAACTTTTGAAATAAATGTAATAATTATGATAAACATAACAAGTGTATAGTTTAAAAAGCAATGCAACTAATAATGCAACTTCTAAACAATAATAGTAAACATATGGGGAGTGGGCCTGAGCCGCAGTCTGGCCTCCCTTTGTGGGAGGCGCCTGGGCTGATCAGGGGAAGGCACCAGCCCCACCTCCCCGCTGCCGCAGCCACTGCCAGTCATCGCAGCCACCAAGGAATTATCACCAACACAGACTCAGTCCCTTCGCCATGAAAAATGACAACTTTCTTTAGGCATTTTCAAGATGTGTGTTCCATAGGATATGACATTTCTTTCTTTTTTTTTTTTTTCATCCTCATCTGAGGATATGTTTCCATGATTTTTAGAGAATGTGGAAGAGAAAGGGAAAGAGAGAGAGAAACATCAAAGTGAGAGGAACACTTTGATTGATGCAGGCTGCCTCCTGCATGAGCCCTGACGTGGACCCCAGCCAGTGAAAAACCTGCAACCTAGGTACTCGCCCTTAATCAGAACTGAACCCAGACCCTGCAGTCAGCAAGCCGAGGCATTATCCACTGAGCAGAACTGGCTGGCTAGGGCAGGATATGACATTTCTTAGCCTTCCAGCGGCAGACCTTCACTTTTTTTCTCCAGGACTGTGGTGGAAAACCCTAGATCATCTTTCTGGATTCTTATTACCCAAGTTACTAAGAATATTACCAGTGGCATACAGAGAGCTTAGCCAATGAGCGGTCAGAAAAGGTATTTCCTCTGTAGTTCACACTGATCACTGCCTCAGCCCCTGCTGAGGCTTTAGGCCTGGGCAGGGGATCCCCAGCTCCCTCTGATCATCGGCTCTGCCCTT
This sequence comes from Lasiurus borealis, assembly GCA_004026805.1. Taxonomy (NCBI): domain Eukaryota; kingdom Metazoa; phylum Chordata; class Mammalia; order Chiroptera; family Vespertilionidae; genus Lasiurus; species Lasiurus borealis. Next base: position 6,146 of record PVJN01046453.1, read on the forward strand.
TCCCAGGCCTAAAGCCTCAGGGTCTGGGCAGAGTCCCCCAGCTCCGATTGCAGGCTCAGCCCTACCCAGGAACCACCTGGCTCAGGCCCTTCCCAGGCTGCTCCGGACCAATGTGGGGCCTACCTCAGAGTGACCTGGGCGCTGAGGATGCTGCTGGGCACTGCTTATGCAAATTAAACACCATCTTTGTTGGGAAAATTTGCATACTCACTCTGATTGGCTATGGGCATAGCAGAGGTATGGTCAATTTACATGTTTGTCTATTATTAGGTAAGACTGAATGACTTTTCTGGAACTCAGTTTTCTTTCTTAACTCATTCAAGTTACATGTCTAAAAACATTTCCCTAAGTGTTTTTTCATTAATGTGTGGCCAGTGGTATATTGGTAAAATTTTAATATCTGGTTCTGCAGGTGGAGAAGGCATACACACACACACACACACACACATATATACATATGTAAATAAGCTTATTATAAATTTTATTTAATTAAAAAGATATGTACCACACAATTCATAAACAATGGAAATATTTGTAATACTCTTTATTGCAAATTCCATGTAGCCAACTGACTATCAAAGAATATTTTCTTTGATTTTTAACTTGACTCTTATTCATGGTCAAGGAATGGCTGCAACTACAGTGGAAAACAGTTGGCAAATTCTTAAAAAGTTAAGCATACTCCTGCACTATGACCCAAACCATTCCATTCTTATAAGGAAAAAAACAAACATACATGTGTTCACACAATGATTGGTACATCCTACTTTAATTGCTTATTGCAATAGCCAAAAACTGGAAACAACTAAATGAGCCTCAAAAGGTGAATGGATAAATAAAATGAGGTGCATCCATATAATAAAATACTCTTGGGCAATAAAAAGGAATGAACTGCCAAAACCGGTTTGGCTCAGTGGATAGAGTATCAGCCTTCGGACTGAAAGGCCCCAAGTTTGATTCTGGTCAAGGGCATGTATTCTGGTTGTAGGCGCATCCCCAGTGGGGGGCGTGCAGGAGGCAGCTGATTGAAGTCTCTCTCTCAATGACGTTTCTAGCTCTCTATCCCACTCCCTTTGTCTCTGTAAAAAATCAATAAAATATATTTTTTAAAAAAGGAATGAACTACCAATACACTCAAAATAATTATGCTTAAAATGGTAAAAATCAATAAACAAATAAATATGCTAAGTGAAAAAAGTCAGACAAAAAAATTCATACTATATGATTCCATTTAAATAACTCGAGAAAATAAAAAGTTATATCTATAAGGTGGGGCAAAAGTAGGTTTCCAGTTCTTTGTATGGAAAACAAGACAATAATAAAAAGCCCTAGCTGGTTTGGCTCAGTGGATAGAGCGTCGACCTGCGAACTCAAGGGTCTCAAAGTTCGATTTGAGTCAAGGGCACATGCTCAGGTTGGGGGCTCGATCCCCAGTAGGGAGTATGTAGGAGGCAGTCAATCAACGATTCTCTCTCATCATTGATGTTTCTATCTCTCTCCCTTTTCTCTGTGAAATTAATTTAAAAATATATATTTTTTAAAAATGAATAAGAATGAACTTCATGTTTCACATACTCACAACTGTAAATCTACTTTTGCCCTACCCTGTATAGTGACAGAAAATATATCAGTGGATGTGAAAGGATTACAAAAGTGCACAAGGAAACTTTTGAGGATGGTGAATATGTCCTTTATCTTAACAGTGGTGACAGTTTCATAGCTGTACACATATCTCAAAGTTATCAAATAGTACACTTTACATATCTACAAATATTAATCACACCACAGTGAAGCTCTAGTTTTTAAAAGGATCCTCATTTGCCTTGGCCAGTGTGGCTCAGTTGGTTGGAATGTCCTGGGTTCTGAGCTTACTCCCCAGTGTGGGCATGCAGGAGGCTGCCGACTAATGATTCTCTCTCATCATTGATGTTTCTACATCCCTTTCCCTCCCCCTTCCTCACTAAAATCAATAAAAATATATTGCCCCCCCAAAAATCGTTAAAGATATCATCCTTCTAAGCCCTCATCATGAGAAACTCTAATTCATTCATAGTCAAAGAAGAAAATTAATAATATTTTCCTTTACCCTGGCCCAGATACATGATAATGAAAAAAGCCTCAGTAATTATTATCATATCGCATCACCGATCCTCCGTTCCTGCCCACTGCTCTTGCTAATAGAATCTGTGATTATACCTTTCTGTGGAAACAAGGTTTCATTAAGGGATCTCTCCCATTAAAGGAGGCTTCACTAAGGGAACATCTCAGTGTTTTCTCTTTTGTGCTTAAGAGCCAGAAGACCAATAAAAATCTGAGCTTTGTAATTTTGAGTATGTATCATGAGAGCATGTCCAGTCCATCTTCTAAAAGCTAGTAAAATCCTAAACACAAAGTCATCCATGCTAGCTTTTCCAGGTCACCCTAGCTCCCAGGGTAACTTCCCATGAAAGCAAACACAAAATTATACTTTATTACCTACAATTTACCATTAGGCTAAACCATACCTCTAAAAATGGGTCCTTCTTTTTTAACAGAGGCTACTTTTGCTTCTCCCTTAATCCTACCCAACAGACCCTTTACACCAGCAAGTCCAACTCCTAACCGTCCAGAACTTCCTAACTGTGCCCCCAAAGGGCTACAGTCAAATGATACAAGGCCACTCTCCATGATCGTTCACAGTTTCCCACGCAGGAACCTTGCAGCAGGGCATAACCTAAATTCCTATGTCAGGAAAAGTATCCACTACTACATGACATGGACTTTCCTTGTCCAGTCTCAGATTGCCAAGATTATAGGAGAATAGTATAAACTATAATGCCAAGAGGTTACCTCACATTCTATGAGAGGCTTTTTATCAAAGAGGATATAGGGAATAGCAAAAAGCGCTTATTTGAATTCAACAAAATCAGGTTCTCATACTACTAGTTCTACTTAATAGCAGCAAAAAAAGCAAATTAAAAAGATTGGACTTGGTGAAATGAGAACACTGGACCAGATGTAATAAAAAGATTCTAGTGATAAGAAAAGTTTCTAAGATCTATTTAAGCTAAAGTATGCTCTGGCAAGCTAGAAACTCAATTTAAAAACACCTGTGAACATATGGGACCAATTTGACAAGTGGCCCTAAAGTTTGCAGCTTCCACAATGCTGCTCTCATATTTTATTTGGCTGTGCCTAGCCTTTCATTATTTTCTTTCACAGGCACTGCTCAATGGCCCTCAGGATTCCTGCTTCCATAAGAAATACTAATAGGTGTTATATTCCCCCCAAAATGTAGGTTAGATAGTCATTATTCAGGATATTTTATTTTTACAAAATGGAATCTCACAAAAATTAAGTAAGCTATGAGCTAAAGAATGTTATTAAAGTTATTCAAGTCAAACAAGAATAAACTAACCATAATGTTGCATATCTAGATTTTTTATAGGATTTCAGATATTAGCATGAATAACCTATTGCTTAATATAAACAAGGGTGAGAAATAAACAAATTGCATACTTCTAGTAACTTAAATTAACTAAGTAATTTATGAAGATTCATTGTCTCATGATACACACTGATAAGAGCTCTACAGGTATGCTTCACTGTACACAACCTGGTGTTCTATACAAATGTTTCTTACCTTTTGACTTTTTAAACTAATTTTTATACTAGAAGTAATACAGGTATAAAGTAAAAAAGTCAGAGAAGGATAAAGAATGAAAAATGAAACTACTCCTACTAGGTTATCTACTAACATGGAAAACTTTATTGTACCATATATGAGGGGGGCTTCAATATTCATAGTATCTGGTATATAGTAAAAAATAAGCCCTTTACCAATTATCTGATTATATTTTTATAACCCATAAGAGGTTTCTTAAGTGATGTATATCTGTACAACTCCATTCGAAGGGTTGCTGAGATATCCCTGCATACTTCAAGACAAACAACAATTTTGGCAGTCAGAGTAGAAAGGTTTTTGGAACTCCTAGTTCATGAGATCATTTCAGTATATATCCGTGGGACACATACTGTCTCCCGTGCCTCAACATAAGTAAGGTAGTTCTAAGTTCAAAGATTTTTTTAAATCAAATTAAATTATTTTGATTCCCTCAAATGTGCCTGCCTGTATGTCACATAGGCTAGAATTCATTAAGCTTGATCAACAGTGGTTTACAGGTCAATATTTATTCTTAAATGACATCATTCTAATTCATCTACATCAATATAAAAATGAGCAATAAGTTATTCATGCCAATATCTGAAATCCTATAAAAAATCTAGATATGCAACATTATGGTTAGTTTATTCTTGACTTGAATAACTTTAATAACATTCTTTAGCTCATAGCTTACTTCATTTTTGTGAGATTCCATTTTGTAAAAATAAAATATCCTGAATAATGACTATCTAATCTGGACATTTTGGGGGGGATATAACACCTATTAGTATTTCTTATGGAAGCAGGAATCCTGAGGGCCATTGAGCAGTGCCTGGGAAAGAAAATAATGAAAGGCTAGGCACAGCCAAATAAAACTGAGAGCAGCATTATGGAAGCTTTGACACCAAAGTCAAAACTGTTTTCAAATTTCCATTTTAAAACTCAAGGTAACTTGGATATCTTTTATAAATCAATATATTTGTAACAGGCGCAAACATTTCATTTCCCAGGTCACTGTCAATGATTTCAATTTTAAACTAACTACAAGAAGGAAACAAATCCAGCTATTTTTCATGAATAACTAACCTCAACTTAATTATACGTTTATTCAGCTCAGCTCCCATATTTAGAACAAGTTTTAACTAGGAAGGTAGCATACCATAATAAGCAAATACCAACAAAGTAAAGGGCAAGATAATTCAACACAGCTCATACATTACTGTAAGGAGATCCACTGTTTCTAACCCAATCAAGGATCTCACTTATACCAACTTCCCCTCTTATTCCTTTATCAGTTTTTCTTTCTATACTAGATCATTTCATCAGCACTGTAACACTTGGATATCTCCCATCTTGAATAAAATTTCTCCCCTGACACCATATTCCTATTACCTTATTTCATTAGTTCATAGCAAAATTCCTCAAAAAAAAAAAATCTACATTCATAATCTTCATTTCACTATCAGATTCTTTCTTGAATCCACACCAATCATGCTTTTATTCCCATCACTCCACAAAAATTGTTTTGTTTTGTTTTAAAGAGATAGAGAAATAGAAACATCAATGAGAGAGATCTATCAGCAGCCTCCTGCACACTTTCTTACTGGGGATCGAGCCCACAACCCAGGCATGTGCCCTGGTTGGGAATTGAACCAGTTACTTCTTGGTTCGTAGATTAATGCTCAATTACTGAGCCACACTGGTTGGGGCACAAATATTGTTCTTATCAAAGTAACCAGCAATGTCCACATTGTAAAATCCAATGATCAATTCTGAATCACCTTATTTGACCAATTGGCAAAATTTGATACAGTTGATCCTTTATCTCCCCTGACACATGTTTAATCCTTTTGCCTCCCAGAAACAGCATTCACCCTTGGTTCTCCTTGCTCACTGGTCTTTCTTCAGTATCTCCTTTGCAAATGCTCACTTTCATCTTTAATTGCCCTCTAAATAAAAGTGGGCTAGCCTAAAGGGCTCAGTCCTTGAACCTCTTCTCTATTTTACTTTACTCCATAGGCAACTACGGCCTACAGGTTATATATGTGGCTGCCCATTTGAAATCTCCACTTGAATAGCTAATAGGCATTTAAGCATTAACATGGTCCAAGACAAATCCTAGATTCTACATAAACACTTCTACTCCCCATCTCCACCCGTTTGCCCCTTATCCGTACAAAAGCAATTCCAGTTTCACAGGCCAACACTAACAAGTTATCCTTGACACCTCTATTTTATTGGTCCTTCCAAATATATTCAAAATATACCCACTGCTCTCATCGCCCCCACCACTAGCCCTCAGTCAAAGTCATTATGTCATCTCTATTCTAATAAGCCTCCCAAACTGGCTTCCTGTCCCCACAAAACAGAATATCTATCTATACAGGAGGCAAAAGTAATCCTTTTCCAACCGAAGGCAGATCATGTCACTTTTCCGCTTAAAACTTCTCTTGACCAGCCATTTCACTTGGAATAAAAACCCAAGTTTTTATGATAATCTACAAAGCTTCTCCATGATCTAGTCCCTGCTGCCTTGCATCCACTACCTTTTCAGCCTCTCCAGCTACACTGGCCTTCTTGCTTGTTCTCAAGTACACTAAGCATATCTGCTTTAGACCCTCTGCTTTCCCCATCCCAAACCCTCTTTCCCTGGTATCTACGTAACTTCTCTCTCACATCATTTAGGCTCTGATGTTACCTATCAGGGAGACCTCTTCTTACTATCCTATAAAGTTGCTCACGTGTGGCTCTCCATCTTTTTTTCTGCTTTATTTTTCTTCTTAGCACCCATAAGTACCTGACACTGAATATAATTATTTGTTTTCTGTCTGTCTTCCCCGGGCACTAAAATGTAAGCACTACGAGAGAAGTGATTTTGACTTATTCAAAAAGCATCACAAAGAAGAGTACTTGGCATTTAGCCTGGTACATATTTGCTGAATGACTAAATAAATAATTACAAATCATTATGCTAAAAGTTTTTAAAGATTTGCTCATTTTATCATCAAAAAAGAATATAGAATTACTATTATTATTCCAATTATACTAATGAAACAAAGGCACAGAGATTAAATAACTTGTGTGTCACAAAGCTTTCCTGTATCTATCAAATGAGATCAAGTTAGAACATACCAATGGAGTACTTAACAAAAAGTTTGGCACATAAAATACCTAACATTTCTGGAATACTTATTGCATGCCAAACATTAATGTAGACTCTTTATGTGTATTTAATCATTTAATTATCCTACTGTTTAATGAATGGTTGCTATTATTATTTTCACTATTTATTATCAGGTACCAACCTTAACTCAATAGAAGTCATAAAAGATGCTGCTGTGAGAAGAAACTCCACAAACTCCAACTTTTACTCTTCTCAGAAAAATGTTAACATGTGCTTAAAAAACAATGTGTTTTGAATATTAGCACTGGAAACCAAATCAAAATTAACTGAATTCATATCAGACACAGACACATCATTAACTACTTATCTGCTATCTCTCAGTCCCTTTAAAAAGCCCTCTAATATTCAAAAACAGAAGAGTCACAGATTTCCATTACAAAAAAATCTACCCCTCCAACATAAACTTTGGTTGCTACTACATATTGCATTGTATTATGGTTAAAGTATATTTTTCATTATAAAGTAAAAATTATCTGGATTAAAGTAGGTCTTTTTAATGTTTAAAATAGAACTTATTCATTTCTATCAAAAATACAGAAGTCTCCAAGTTTACCTAATGTAAACAGCCCACCTGTTTTAAAAGGCAGTTTTATCACCAAAAGTAAATTTTGAAATTACTGCATCTGAGAAAATAAAGCAGCCCATTTCCTTTATCCTTTAGTTAAAGTGAAAGCCACGGGAATCATGAAATTTACAGAATATAATTTTGTCAGCTCAATACTATGTCTTTTGGGTTTTGGTTTATAGCTCAACCTGCAGATACTCATTCTTTATTAACAATTAACACATGAAGTATTCTGGGTAAAGACCCTTAAAACTTACGGTGCAATTATGGCTCTAGCAGGTCTTTTTGTAGACTGTACTTGGGAAAGCCAACCTTCCAGCTGTGCATTCAGCTGCGGTCCTATAAAAAGAGGAAGGGAAACTGGAGTCAGTGAAGCAATGTACTACAGACAAGGACACAAAACCCTCATTAAACCTACTGGGACCAAAGGAGTTTCATGGGTGATGGGATCATCAGTTTGTATGTGCATATTTGCAACTTAACCAGCTACATATACAGTCTCTAGCAAGCAACATGGTAAGATCACATACTGATTAAACCAAAGTTGCTTTTACCCGTTCGCTTCTTTTTTACAACAGTCTTCATTCCAGAACAATATGCTCTACAATTAGAGGGGTTATTTAAACAAAATTAAAGAAGACACAGAAAACTGTTAGTATATGAACGAAAATAACTGAGTAAATATTTTTTAGAACACCAAAACATAAAAAAGTATTAATTTTTTCCTTTAATAAAGTCAATTAGCTAAAGATAATATATCTGGTCACCCCAACAACCAAGTGAACTTAGCTAAAACTATGTGTGACAAATGTTTCCACCAGTCTTCCTACTTGAGCACTATCATAAATTCTCGTGTGTGTAACTACATAAAAGGGTGAATTCTCTGTAGGTCTTTGCAATCTCTTAGATTGCCTGTGATATGTATCACATTCTAGATTAATGTTTCATTAAACATTAAATTGTTTTCTCTTCTACCTTAGAAGAGAAGTTTTCTGAGATGGCAGGAGGCTTTGAATTAAATTACATTTCTCTAACATCAGCAATGGTTTAAAATTCTCATTTCTTATATCCTTATCAATATTAGATATTCTCATTCTTAATTTTTGCCAATTTGATGGATAAGAAATAGTATCCCTCTGTTTCTTCTAATTCTTTTTATTTGTTTCTTTTAATCTTATTTTCAAAATAGCCATTGAAATTAATTATATAGTGTTTTGGAAATCCTTCTGTATGTATTCATAATCAAGTCAAGTTTATAACAACCAATTTACTTGTAAATTGCCAGGAAGAAAAAAAAAGTCTGACTCGGCAATCAATCAATGTAGTTTATTTTTAAAACTTAAATTTAAGAACAATCACCAAAAAAACTTATATGAAATAATCTCATTAACTCAAGGAAAAACAGTAAGTTACATTTTTAGCTGCCTAATCCTCTCTAATAAAGAGGGAATATGCTAATTGACCATCACTCCGTCACAAAGATGGCTGCACCCACAGCTGAAGCCAAGTTCCCATAAGGAGCCTTAACTAGCAATCAGCAGGGACCTGAGGCTACACTTCCTCCACTCCATAGGGCTTGACAGGGGGCCTCAGGCCATGGCCCCCGCCCGGCAGGGCTTGATGAGGAAACTGGTGCTGGGCTAGGGGACCTCAGGCTGCTCCCCCACCCCAGCACCGGGCCGGGAGAACTCTGCTGTACCCCCCACCAGGTGGGGCTTGACAGGGCTTTTCAGGCTACACCCTCCCCCCTGACACCAAGCCAGGGACCGCAGGCTGCGCCCAGGCCCAGCAGGGCTTGACAGGGGACCTGAGGCTGCACCCTCCTGTCAGTGGGGCTTGACGGGGACCTGAGGTTGCACTCCCCCCACCTGGCGGGGCTTGACGGGGGACCTCAGGCCATGCCCCCTACCCAGCGGGTCTTGACAGGGATCTCAGGCCATGTCCCCCACCTGGTGAGGCTTGACAGGGGACCTCAAAGTATGCCTCCCACCCTGGTCTGGGCCGGGGGACTTCAGGCCACACCCCTATCCTGGCACCAGACCAGAAAACCTGAGACTACATCCCCCCCGTGGGCCTTGACAAGGGTGAGACTAGCCAGATCTGGATGTAACCCAATGGGGGCAGGGACCAGCCAGGACTAGGTCTCATGTGGTTTTGAGGTACATATGGGTGGGTGAGGATTTGACTCTGGGTCCCAGGGTGTGCCCCAGACTCTGACAGGAGGAATGTTTTCATTTTACTAATTTTCTTTCATCTTTGACACTTCTATTATAGAGAAAGGGCAAATAGCAATATTAAATTATTTCCTCTAATTAATCTCCTTTTAATGTGCATGAATTTTGTGCACCACACCCACTAGTAAATTTCATATTAACTTAAAATAAGTATTGCTCTAAATATTTCCATATTACAATTAGTTTGTAAAACAGAAATTGAAAACCTTATAAAAGCAAAGAAAATATCTTCCAATGCAGACACTCTTTTGACACCAACTTCAGTGATTTTAAGCACTAAACCAAGCTTTCTTATCATTTCTTCTAGAAAAGGACCAATTTCTACAGAGGGATCTTAAGATTAAAGCTGAACTCCAACCCATTTATTATGTATACTAGAGGCCCAGCATAAGAAATAAGTGCACCGGTGGAGTCCAGCCAGCCCATCCTGATCAGGGTGATGGGGGGAAAGAAGGGGGGCAATCAGGGGCAGGGCCTGCTGGGGGGAGGGGCTATGGGTAGTTGGCAGGCTGGCCCCCATTCCCTGGTCAAACTCCCAGTCGAACTCCTGGTCAAGGGGACAGCTTGCATATTAGTCTTTTACTATATAGGATGATTGCTTAATTGTTGATCAAGTAAAAAAATGAATTTCAGTCCTTCCAAAGAGTATTATTTG
>PVJN01046455.1:0-16425 GCA_004026805.1 Lasiurus borealis
TGGATACAAGACACTGGGGGGGGGGAGGTTAGGTGAGGGCATGTACTGGGGGGTAGGGAAGGCCGGGGAGGACAATAGGGGGGGAAAAAGGAGACATGTGTACTACTATTTGTAATACTTTAAACAATAAAAAAAAATATCATAGAAATGGATCAACTAAAAAAAAAGGAGTGCTACTTCTTTTTTATATTTACATTTGCACGAACTTTAAACAAAAGCAGTGAAAGAGGCTGTTTCTATGTCACTAAGGAATGGCTGCCTGGACTTGGTAGACAGCGTATTATAATTTCCAGGAAAATCACGAATGTAGTGGTCATGGCAAACAGGTTCAAGGTAAAAATTAACTGAAGAAAACCATGTTGAGAATAATAAGATCAGAAAAATTTAGATAAATGTTTGAGCAAATTGACATTTTCAACTCTAAACACTTTTTTGCATTTAAGGGCAACATGATTTTTAAGGAATTTTGAGAAAATTAAGAAATACTCTGATTCTCAATTTTCCCATTTCAAAATGAGAATGATAATCAAACTTATCTAACAGACTTTTTTCAGAGACTGAATAAAGTGCTAAGCATAATACATAGACCATACTAAAGATTTAATAAAGCTTAGCTATAACAAAAATAAATTGCATGTTTATCATATTAATGTTATTATTAAGTTTCCAGAAACCTTACTAAAATTCAATTCATTCTGCTTTTCATTGATCTATGTTTCTTTTAAAATTTATTCTTAATATTTTAAAATTTATCTTTGTTGTTGAAAGTATTTCAGGTGTCCCTTTTTTTCCCATTGACCCCTTTAAGCCCACACCTATTCCCCTCTTTAAAATTTATTTTGAGAATAAGTCTTTAAATGCTGTCTTTAGAAAAATTAGAAACTATGCTACATTGTTTTGTTTGAGCCCAGATAATGCTTTTCTATGTAATAAAATAATTAGTTCCTGCAGATTTTCTCTAATCATGTCAAATTTTAAATTCATTCACTTTTAGAATCAAGAAATTTTAAATCCAGGCTTAAAAAAATAAACCTCAACAACTCATATGTATTGATATGCTAAGTCTGTCATTAAAGAAACGAAGATTTTTGGATGAAGATTCAAGTCTAAAAAAATTTCAAAAGAGGAAAAAAACAGACCCTGTGAAACATTTAAACAACTTAATGGTTTTAAGGACCAAACTTAATGGTTTTAATGTTATGTCATTCATGGGGGGTCAAGGGGGGATTTGAGAGAAAGCTGTTAAATTTCAACTGGTCAAATTGTTTTGACCTACTTGAAATGTGTTTATTTTTCCCAGAGAGAATGTCATAGCTCTTTGCCCCGTTAGCAGCAAGCTGACATTAAAAGGATGGACTAGAGTTCACAGCTGACTAAAAGTATTCTGGGAAAGACCAGGACCTAGACTTGTATGTCATTTCAACTAGGCCAAATTGGGCAGATGAAGAGAAATGGAAACAGATATGCAAGCCAGATTTGCATACACAAATCAGAGAAATGTAAAGAAACATAATACTTAAAAGTTTATCACCTGGCAGATAAGCATATCTCTGGGTAAGACTGTGGAGAGCCTGCTTTTGTGTCTTGCAGATGGAGGAGCTGTACTTCAATATGAGGCAAGCGTTAAATGTATTCTTTAAATTATTATGCAATATACTCTATTGAGTTTGAGTGTAAAATGATCCTAATTATGTTTCTTCATAAAATTTTCCAACAGCATATTTTGTTTCATTTGTATTTTTTAGCCTCAAAAATTATATTACACCTGGTCTAAAAAAAGGTCAAAATTTGTCATATCTACTAATTCAGTTTGATTTATGAAAGTGTTAAAAGAATGTACTATAGATTGTTTCTGAGATAGTATACGACCTAAAAAATTGACTATATTTCTATTCTCTCAAATTTCTATGCAAGTATGTCCAGGAAGCTCATGAAAACAGCGGATGAGAAAAGATCCAGGAAGATGTCAAAGGCAACACCGTTTTCTAATCAAATCTTCTCAGATATACATTACTGGATAAGAGAAAAGGCGAGGAGGAAGGAAGTCAACAAACTCAGTACATACGCAAATTTGTTATTAAAAGGGTATTATTATCGTTTTCGTTTTTTCATCAAGAATGACCATGGTAATTTCAAGAATCTCAATTTTAAAAAGTAAATAGCGAAGATGTATTAAGTAGAATCCTTCAAAGTAATCTAAAATTCTAGTAAGTTGGTATAATATTTTGCTTTCCCCTCCCCCAATGCCTAGCAAATAATATAAGTAAAAAACATATATTTCTTGCTTCTTACCAAATAATTTATCAACTCTTTAACCTCTATTCTACAAACATGTAATTACAGATGATAGTATTACTTAAGAGAAAAGAAGAAAGGAAGCGAGCTATTTGGAAAATGCTGTGTAGAAATAGTGCATCAATCCCTATACTCACAACCATTTTGAACCATAACATTTTGTAGGCACCTCCTCAACTGAATTATATACTTGTAGGTGAACTAGTTACACAGCTAGATTAACATCACTGGAGTGGCATCATAACTGTTTCTTGGTTTGCAATGCATTGAGCTAGAGTGATTGGTGCAAGGTTGCAAGCATTCAAATGTTTTAGCACTACAGCACTCAACTGCAGAACCTTGGACGCTATCTTCATGGTGGCTCCTACCACAGCTGAAACACATGGCCTGAGGAACCGAAAAGTTCATTAGTTACTTCAATACACAAAGTATGACACCGGCACCGCTAAGGGCATATCGTTAGCGCAATCATAGGGAAATAAAACATTCTACTTTTGAGGAGTTGGAAGAGTAAGTTTAAGTTAGAGACCTTGAGAATGCAAATTATTCTCATAAATATCAGGAGAAAAATAATAGTAGAAAACCATTTAGACACCAGATTATAAAAAGAAAAAAAAAGCTTTTATATTGCCAAAGAATAACTAAGGAGAATGAGTTGTATGATGTTTGAAGAAATATGGCTATCTGTGTTTATTAGTGTTTTTGTGTTTCAGGGATAATGAAAAGTATTGCTGGTGCATAGTTTTATGATTCAAGCAATAAATTACTCAGCACAACACCATAAGGCTTGCCTAATATATACACATTATTGCACTTTTGTGTATAATTTTAAAAATAAAACAAATCCAAATTCTGACTCTCCGTATAAGCTTGTAGAAAAACATTGGCACAGTATGTGAATAAAAAGTTCCCTTTAAAGAAACCATTTTTTATTGATTCTATCTAGTGATAAAATATTTCCAGTCTTTTTAAAGATATCTGGGATTTAAACAAATTGTATGTTTTTAATTAAAGAAATCATATAAGTAACAAATGACTTCATGCTTAATGCAAACAATACAGAAATTTCTGGAGAAAAGTTATATATATCTTCACCTCCCGTTGTTTTATTCCCATCCATTTAATTCCACTTCTCTCCCAAGAATTAACTACTATTTACAGTTTGAAGTTTATATTTTCAAACTATATACATATAATTTAAATATGTATATACTATGTGATGTGTATTCACATCTGTATACAAGTTATTGTTGTTCTTAAATCTCAAATTGTATAACAAAGTATCGACTTTTCTTACATGCTTTTATGTCCTAACAACTGTGTCTTGCAGATATTTTCATGTTAGAATAAATATGACTACTTCATTCTTATAACAAATACACTATAACCATTCTTCTCTTCATAAATATTTTTGTTGTTTCTCATTTCTCACCACTGTAAATTGCATTTACATAAACATCTGTGTGTGTGTGTGTTTGTGTACACCCCCACATACCAACTTTGTGCACATGTGTAAGCATTTCCTTAGGCAAAATTCTAGAAATGGAATTGCTAGATTTCCATTCTGTCCATTTTTCAAATAGATGTGTTTTTAAAGTAGCACTCTACATAACTTAACTTCTTCACTAAGTATTCATCCTAAGTAATCTTTATGTTGTTTCTTTTCAAATGTAATAAAAATTCATGTTCTTCAGAGGCAAGGTTTCTGATCTTTCATCTGGAATGAAGTCATACTACCCACTTTCCCTTCAGAGAATAAAAACTTAAAAACTAGGTCCACTATTGAACTCTCTTTTTTTTAAATATATTTTATTGATTTTTCACAGAGAGGAAGGAAAGAGATAGAAAGCCAGAAACATCGATGAGAGAGAGACATCAATCAGCCGCCTCCTGCACGCCCCCTACTGGGGATGTGCCCACAACCAATGTACATGCCCTTGACCGGAATTAAACCTGGGACCTTTCAGTCCACTGAGCCAAATCAGTTTCGGCTGAACTATCTTTTGACTAAATTTACCATAATTATACATTTATGTGGGACCTACCTCCTTCATTTTCTTCAAAAGAAAATTAAATTTTCAACAACAATTATTTTGATTTGGAAATATATACTAATAAATTTCTATAGCCTTATAAAACATATTAGATTAAACAACTTATACAGCCAACTGTTTACTAATCCCCAAAATGTCAAGTATTTTATTTATGATGCTTGAAATGACAAGGAAAAATTATATTCAGTGGTTCTTCTGAGACAATATTTTACACCTGAAAGTATTCATCAGTTCTGAGAAGTGTTATTATGTATGCTATTATTTATGATTTTATTTCTTACTGTTGCTATAAATAGTAAAAAAATTTTTTTTGACAAGGTAATGCATATATCTTCTATCTGACTCTCAACATTCTCATTATCAACAATAAAAATAATTGCACTGATATTAAATAAATAACCATGGCCCTGGCTGATTTGGCTCAGTGGATAGAGCGTCGGCCTGCGGACTGAAGGGTCTCGGGTTCGATTCTGGTTAAGGGCACATGCCCGGGTTGTGGGCTCGATCCCCAGTAGGGGTGAGCAGGAGGCAGCCAATCAATGATTCTCTCTTATCATTGATGGTTCTATCTCTCTATCCCTCTTCTTTCCTCTCTGAAATCAATAAAGAAATATATTTTTTAAAAAATAACCATGGATTTTTAAAAAATATGAAAAGTTAAAAAAAGGAAAATAGATGAAATGCTAACATTTTATATATACTGAATATATCCCACTAGTGTTAAGATGGACACACATGTAACTGGAAGAGGAAATTATATTCTAATTAACTCCAGACAACACCAATGACTTACCTTACCAGTGTCACAGTCAGTTCCATCCATAGGGGGATCCAGCTTGGTTCTGCATTCTTTCTCACCTTCCACCTTGCACCACAACCCTGTGCAGATAACATGCTGAAAACAAGGGCACAATAACTGATAAGGGAACAGTATCATATTTTTGAGGTTAAATCAATCATTTTTGAGAAAACTATTTCAATAGAACAGAAGTTACTTGAAAAAATAGGCTATAGGTGCTTTTAATATTGAACTTCTGACCAAAATAGGATACGGCTTATATACAGTGATGAGAAGCTTGATACATAAAAACAGAAAATCTGTTTAATATATTTAAGTATGTTTAAACTTCTCTTAATAAAACGCAGGAGATCATACAACATTGAGTAGCTACCATAGAAAAGGGTAAGCTAGAAATAATTATTTATACCCTTACACAAACCAGGTTTGAGGAATTTAAATGCCTCTTATCCTACAGCTTGTAGTCACCTCTGCTTTATACTTAAATGCCATGGCGAGAGTCATGATTTCATTGTACACCCTTAGCCCTTGACACAATACAGAGCACTCAGCGGGTGTTCTTCCATAAGTGATCAGTCATTTTTACCTCAGTAAGAGTTCTAGATCTCCCAGGATACAATGGGCTTTTTTCTATGGAAAGGTTGAAAGGAATTTTAAAAACAATGACTGAGATAAAGCAGCAGAGACAGAAACAGTGAAGAAGGGCGCTCAGGGGAAATGCAAGAGGGAGGGAGGACAGCTGTAGCTGTGGCCACCCCAGAGACACAGACAGTATCAGGCGCAGCTGCCATATTCTTAAGAACTTCCTATTTCTCTAAGACGGCTGAAGTTTTTTAGGCATAAGTATGCTACTAACCAATTGCATAGAAATACAAAATCCCTGAGGAATATTTAAAGGCGATGAAAGCAATCTATAGTAATATGATTATGTTGTTATCTATCCAGATATCTGGAGAAGAGGGTGGAAGCAAGCAGGTCAAAAAAGACAGAAAAAAAGGTAAGCGACAATGTGACAGAGCCATGCAGGATGAGAAGATGAGTTTGATGGAGGAGGCACACAGTGGAAGGGAGCGTGGGCAAGATCTGAAAGACAGAAGAACCAGATCTTGCCAGGAAGGTGGAAGGACTGACTCCATGCCCGGAGAGGAAAAAAAAAAACACTTAGCAGTTGACCAGCAGGTTAAGAGAAAAAGGCTATTTTAGGAGGTGTTCAAAACAGCCTAAAAAACTATGGCAGCTCTAGCTGGTTTGCTCAGTGGAAAGAGCATCAGCCCAAAGTTTGAAGAGTTGCAGGTTCGATTCTGGTCAAGGGCATGTACCTGGGTTGCAGGCTTAATCCTGGGCCCTGGTCAGCACATGCAGGAGGCAACCAATCCATGTGTCTCTCTCATATTGATGTTTCTCTTTATGTCTTCTCCTCCCTTCCCCTTTCTCTCTAAAAATCAATGGAAAACTATCCTCAGTTAAGGATTAACACAAAAACAAACAAACAAACTAAACAAAAACATGGCAAAGTTCACATTAATTTATGACCCAAATCTGGGAGAGATATATTTAAGCTAACATTTTAAACAGGTCTGTTACAACTCTAATAATGGTTGTACACAAGCCCCAAAATATTATTTTCCTATTCTTTCTTTATTTAAATATTTCAACTTCTGACATGTTTGTAATGTCTTAAAAATTCAACAGGCAGTACAACAGTGTGATATATTTTATTGATGCTGCTTTATCAGCTATGACAGATAGTTTTCTGCTTCAAAATATTTTATACAAATATATTTTGTATGCTTTTATTTGCACATATCATTCATCAAAAAACTCATCCAGAAACTCATTTTTAAAAATCCCTAAGTCAAATCCGTACAATATGTTAGACTCTTGAAAAATAAAAAGAGAGGTTATTTGTTTGATGTACTTTTGTGGACACATTTCTATTTGAGTTAACAGATCTCTAACCTGAGAATTTTAGTTCCTGGAAGTTTTTTTCTTTTTTCCTCCTGAGACCTTTTTGTTAAGGATGTTTTATAATCATGGGGTCAACTGTTGAGTTTTCTGCCAAGGAAGAGTGTTGCTCTACTTATATTCAATAAAGCTTAGTTGTGTGAAAACATGAATTATTTCAGTCAATTCATTAGTTAACCAGTGCACACTGAATTAAAAAGCCAATCTTCCGTTCTGTAGTTTTGCCTGTTGAACACTGTTGGTGGTCTGAATTCTGACCTTCCACCATTATCTACTATTCAAAACAGCAGGTACTTTAATTGATTTCCACTTGAGGCACTGAGAGCATAAAAGCAAACTTGGCAGCTTTTCAAGATAAGCACAGTCATGTAGCATAAATCTCTCAAAGAGGAGCTCCTTTACCCTTTATGTTCTGCAGGCCTAGGGATCTTATGGTAAGTAAATCACAGCCTCGTTTTTAAAAATAAGTCATATTCAAAATTTCAGACCAAACTGTCTAAAGTAAAGCAAGAAAATGTTGAAGAAACTTGTTTTTTACCCTGAGATATCTCAGATGTGTGCTATTAGAGCTTTGTAATACCAAGCCCTTTCTTAAGATAATGAGGGGCAGGGTGGGTTATTTTGTTAGAACCAAACAGTCACCAGATGTTACACAAGTCAGAGTTGAATTTTTTTTTCAAGTTAATTGTTGGAACCACTTAATATGTCAATTAAGAAAAGAACGTTCAAGCTTAAAATGCTTGCGTAGGAATCCAGAACAGAAAATGTACAACTCAGCATTTCCTAGCAAACTAATAAAAATAATACAATATCCCTTTTTTATTCTTCCATAACAAGACCATTAAAAGCACATAGTCTGAATCTGGATGTTTATCTCAAGTAGGCTTGTTAAATGTTTACATGAAAATAATGTATGTTTTAAAACAAATAATTTAAATGAAAGATTAATCGCTCATATGTAAATACCATAAAATTTAGCTTCAAAGATAACCTATACCTATGTCTTTATAGTAAATAGTTCCATTAAGATGTTCTGAAATTTATGCTAAAATAAAAAGCTTAAGTACATATACGTGAAAGAAACAATTAAGTCTTGAACATGTAACCTTCCACAAATTATCTTCCAAAATACAATTTCAATAACTTAAACTTTTGATTGAAAATGTAATTCAGTATCGGACAGTATTTTCAAAAACAGTGTTTTCCATTACAGAACACCTTAGTATCATTAAAAATGGAAGTGAGGAAGAAAAAGGGGTATTTTTAAAAACCGAAAAACAAAAGACTCAAAAGAAATAATAAAAAGCTGAAATCTATTCCTTATAAATACTAAATAAAATTGAAAATTAGCAAAAAAAGAGAAGGCCATACAAACACTATTAGTAATAAAAACGAAGTCATAACAACAGACAATGAAAAGTTTAAACAGAAATAAGATGATTATGAGGTTCATGATAATAAACTTGATAACTTACATAAAATATAAGAATTTTTTTAAAAAAAACTTACTAAAATGGTCCCAAGAATCAATAGAAAAGCTGAACTGTTTTGTAATCATATAATAGTTAAAACTGATTGTTAAAAACCTTACAAAAGAATACATCTGGTCCAAAAACCAACAATCTTGCAAAAAACTTAAATTATCAATTAACATAAACTCTGTAGAGAAAAGAAAAAAGAATACTCCCAAACACACTTTATGATATCCAAGCCAGAAGGGATTGTAAAAGAAAGTAAAAATAGTCATCTACCTCATTACTAACTTAAATTTAAATATGTTAAACAAATGTTAATATACTGAGTCCAGCAATGCATAAAAAATGCCATGTGCCATGACCAAGTTGGCTTTTTCCTTGGAATACAAGGTCACTGCAACACTAGAGATTTTATGAATGTAATCAAGCACATCAGTAACTTTGAAATCTATGATTTTGATGTCTATGGGTACAAAGCATGCGATGCAATTCAACATCCATTAAAACGTTCATTTAAAAAAAATCTCAGTAAATGAGCCATTGAAGGAAATGTCTTCATGATTAATGGACATTTATGAAAATCTTCAGCAAACATCATAAAAAAACAGTAAATGTTGAAAGTTTTCTTTAAAGATTAGGAAAATGACAAAGATGGCATCTTGGTACCAACATTAGGAAGTGAATACATAATATATCAAAAATGACAAGAGGAAAATAAAAAACTGTCATTACAGACCCCTCAACTTAGCTAAAATTTTACTTAAAACCAAAGGTTAAATAAAGACTCTCAAGAAAACAAAACTGAGTGTTTACTACCAACAGAACTGTCCAAAAGGAATTTCAAAATGATGTACTTCAAGAAGAAATAGGATCTGATAGCAAAGGACTAAAAGGCAATGTGAGCAAAGAGAGTGAGAGAAATGAGGATAATTCTACATAAACATTGGCTACATAAAGCAACAATTGGATTTCAGCCATCATTATAAAACCTTCTTTTAGTAGGAGCAATACTGGAAATCTACCTCACTTATATCTCAAAACTTTGTCCCTTTACAGGGGAGATTTGGCTGCTAACAGTTAAATAAGTTTGTCTTTCCTTTTACCTCCCAACTCCACATACTTCAAGATTGCTAGTGGAAGAAGTTAATGGACATGGGAAGAAAAATGTAGACTGCCTAACGAACAAATGAAGTAGCAAGTTGCAATGGAGCACATCAGAAAGTGTTCAAAAAAAAAGTCAAGGTGTGGCCCTAACCTAGTAAGTAGCTCAGTTGGTTAGAGTATTGCTCCAACATGCCAAGGTTGTGGGTTCGATCCCAGTCAGGGCACATACAAGAATCAACCAATGAATACATAAACACATGAAACAACAAATCTCCCTCACATCAAGAGAGAAAATTTAGAGAAAAGAGAACTGTTAATAAAGTTAAAAAAGTCCCAAAGAATGAAGAGTGGGAAGAAACTATTAAAAATATGTGAAAGAAAAATGATTCAGAATTCCTTACTATGAAAGAGATAAATATAAAGATCCTGCTTCTGGAGTGGGAGAATTCCCAGAAAACAAATCCCTCTGTAAACAACCATCATAAACAAAAAGCAACTTCCTGGTGGTTCTGGAGAATGGTAAGAGCAGGTATATTTTTTAGGGAGCTGAAGGTGTGACACAAATTGAGTTCCCCATTTTTGTAGCTTTGACCTAATAGTGTCTTATGCTCATGGTATGACAATTGGTGTTTAAAGCAACAGTAAAGACAGAAACTGGCTCAGTGGTTGAGCATTGCCTCATGCATGAACCAAAAGGTCCTTGGTTTGATTCTAGGTCAGTACACACACCCAGGTTGCAGGCTCAATAACAAGTAGGGGGCATGCGGGAAGTAGCCAATCAGTGATGTTTCTCTCTGATCAGCGTTTCTGTCTCTCTATTCCTCCTTCTCTAAGCATCAATAAAAACATTTAAAAAAAAAAAAACTGAAGGGACAATCCTAAAAGGAAAAAAGTTAGAGAAGCCTAAATTATTAGCTGGCACGCAATCCATACAGACATGAGATATGCTCCAATAGCCAGGATAAGGGAAGAGTGAACTTATCCAAGATCTGAGTGGCCGTACACTGTAGGTAGGACAAAGTTTCCCGTTTGAATCAAACAAACTTAATTGCCTCTGAAAACAAAACTTTTTGGAGGAATAAAAGGAATCAGCAAATTTTTTTTGTTACAGTGCCAAAGAGTATATATTTTAAGTTTGTCCATATGGACTCTGTTACAACTCTTAGACACTGTCATTGTAATTTGAAGGCAGCCAAAGAGAACATGTGGACAAATAGGGGTGACTATTTTCTAGTAAAAGTTTATTGATAAAAACAGCTAGTTCCTAAGCCAATTTATAAGAATTCAATCAGTTAATATATAATGTATTAAATGTATTAATATTTCAGAATAAAAACATTGCTACATAATCACATAAACATCGCACAATTGTTCAGAGTAGCCTTACTCATAACAGTTGACATCCCAGATATCTATAAAGAGGTGAATTGATAAAATAGTTTATCTCCCAGTGGAATGTGATTTAGCAAGAAAAAGGAACCTATTACTGATATGCGTAAAAACATATAAAGAATGTATGACTTTTAAATGCAGAGGAAATTTGGTTTCTCTAATTGAAAATAGAAAGGAGAAAAGGGGGAAAAAATGACATAAAGTGAAACACAAAAATAAAATAGATTGACAATAAAAATCCTAAAAAAATAATTTCATAGCTCAGCTGGCATAGCTCAGTGGTTGAGTGTCGACCTATGAACCAGGAATTCATGGTGTGATTCCTGGGGTCAAGGCACATGCCCTGGTTGTGGGCTCAATCTTCAGTGTGAGAGATGTGCAGGAGGCAGCCAATCAATAATTCTCTCTCATCACTTATGTTTCTATTTCTCTCCCACTCCCTTCCTCCCTGAAGTCAATAAAAACATATATATTTTTAAAAACACCACTAATTACAATAATATAAAAATGTTGAACTAGTTGATTTAAAATTTGAAAGAACTGTAACTTAGTTTAAACAGAAAAGTATAAAATCTAGCAATAGCTTTTCTCTAATAGACATACCTATTTATCCAGATCAATATCCATATTTATATTTATATCTGGAGAGGTTAAAGAGAAAGTATGAAAAATATTAGCCAGGATGGTATTTTTAATGCCAGACAAAATGTTTTAAGGCATAAATCATTTTAAGAAATGGAAAAGGAAAAACAAATCAAGCAGATGAAAAAACTTTAAATGTGCATGTACCTTGTAGTATAACTCAACATATATAAGAAAAAACTGTCAGAATTACAGGGACAAATTAATAAATAAATAAACTTGGGTATTTTAACACATGCTTGTTAGTTACTGATAGATCAGTCAAACTAAAATAAACAAACAAATAGATATTTTGAATAATACTAATATGCTTTATCTAAGATCTAGTGACAGATAACGAACTTTAAAGAATACTCACATCCTTTCAAGTACACAGAGAACAAATACTAAAATTTATCATACATTACACTGAACAGAAAACTTCAATAAATTTGAAAGGATTGGCATCATACAGACGACTTCATCTTACTGCGGTGCAACGATGTAGATGTATTTAAATAAAAGGTAACTTTTAAAAATCCAAAATGTCTTTAATTCCACAGAAATACTCAAGCTGAAAGAAAATGAATGTGCCATGTGAAATTTAATTGCAGAGTAGGGAAGAAGGAAAACAGAACAAAAACAGCATAATCCACGAGAAAATTTGATAGCTTTAACCACCTCAAATTAAAAGACAAAGAATACTATACAGAGTTAGACCCAAATGACACTGCCTAAAATACTGAATTCTCACCTAGAATATAGAAATAATTGCAAGTCAGAGAGAAAAAATAGAAAATTGAAAAATTGGCAAAAAATTAAAATAGGCAATCTACAAAGGAAGAGACTTTAAAAAGAGAAAAGTCCATGTCCATAAGAAGTCATGGGGGAAAATAGTTCTGAGGAAAGAAATCAAAAGCTAGATTATCCAGTAAAATAAAATGCCATCAAACTCATGTGCTTGTAGACTGTAGCATTAAAACTCAAAGGGTAAGATGAACCTTTGATTAGATGGCCAAACAGGCTGAATCAATTCCTGATAGTTTAACCCACCATAACTTCTTGTAGGAAGGGAAGACTTAATAAAACCTACAACTTCAGCCGAGACCGGTTTGGCTCAGTGGATAGAGCGTTGGCTTGCGGACTGAAAGGTCCCAGGTTCGATTCCGGTCAGGGGCAAGTACCTTGCTTGCGGGCACATGCCCACTGTGGGGCGTGCAGGAGGCGGCTGATCAATGTCTCTCTCATCGATGTTTCTGACTTTCTATCTCTCTCCCTTCCTCTCTGTAAAAAAAATCAATAAAATATATTTTTTAAAAAAAAACACCTACAACTTCAATTTCAACAACATGATTTATCAATGAGGTTGTTTGAAATGCCCAAATAACTACTAGCCATTGAGGGCAAATTCATGTTAAGCCTTTTTAAGTCCAAATTCCTGTTGACTCTGGAGTTTCACAATGCCAAATCACAGTGACTCGGTCTTCTAGAATTCTTCAGAGGATACCTTAACTCACTGCCAACCTGTTCAGTGAATCAAATGAGAGGTTTTAGAAGTCCTACATATTTCGATGTATCAACTTGGTACAGGAGAAATGTAAAATGAACTTTCTACATAACTTTTTTAAGTCACCGTGTGCCTGTCCAAAAGCAAAGGCAGAGCCTTAAGTTTCCTGGAGGTCTTCGATTATTTTAGCACACTTCCTTACTACTCAAAAAAATGTAACTTTTGTGTGGCCACTTCTTACTGTTTCCAGGGAAACGTCCATACATCTGTGTTCTCAGCTAGACTATTACAGGCAGCTATTATAATGACTTGATGCAGTTGGAGCTGGCTCAGCCATAAGATGCCAGATGGCCTAGAGGCACCAGGACTCGGGAACAAGGATATCCAAGAAGTTAGCATATTAATGCAGAAGCGCGAGCCGTTATTGCTGGGGGTCAAGATGTTTCACAAGCATCTTTACAGCTATGTCTTCGGGTAAAATTATCATTAATTAGATTAGCACGTACGTAATGTTGGAGTCGCTAGCGCTTGCGTATAAATGTTTACAAGTATGGAAGAGCAATATGTAATTCAAATACTATAGACCAACTGCCACAGTCGCTAACATTTTACCAGAAACACACGTTGAAAAGTTGCTACAAATCCTTGTTCCATGGAGCTTGATAGTTATTTATAACTGGAGATGGAATGGTTGTAAGGACGCCTGATTAACGTGTATAAGCTGTGAAACATAAGTTGTCTGACCTTTTCCTTTGGTTTATGTAGTCATAAATTAACATTTTATTGAATTATGTGTTACTGAATTTAATGAATTAATTAATTTGGTTTAAATTCTTATTTTAGAAGGTTATTTTCACATTATCCTGTCATATACCTGCAAGTCTGGAAAATACTGTGGGCTCAGTTCCAAACCACTGCAATAAAGCAAATCACAATTTTTTTTGGTTTCCCAGGGCTTACACAATTCATTGTTATACTATACTGTAGTCTATTAAGTGTGTAATAGCATTATGTCTAAAACACAAAGTAAACACTTTAATTAAAAAGCGCTTTGGTACTGAAATATGCTAACTATCTTCTGAGCCCATTGGGAAAAAATGGCACTGATAGACTTGTTCTACAGAGGACTGCCCCAAACCTGCAAAGTGCAATAAAGTGAAGCACAATGAGGTACGCCTATAGCTAAGAATCAACTCTGTGAGTGAAAATTTAGAATTACTGTTTCATCATTTAACTGATTCATTGATTCACTTAACCAATACTTACTGAGCACTCTTTTTAGTGCCAGAGATTCTGTGATAAAAAGGATTGACAACTCCTTTGATGTTGTAGACTTGCCCTCTAGGAGATGTATTTTGTGTAAAGTCTAGATGGCAGGTTGGTAGATGCAATAATTCCACATGTACCTACTTGAAGGTACATGTGTGTGTCTTAACAAGCATTACTAATAACTATTTCCCCCGATATTTTTTTTAGACCGCCTGCCATTGTCTGTCCTGTACCTACTTTCATGTCTACTTGGATGTCTAATAAGCATCTTAAACTTAAAAAATAGCCAAAACTACATCCCAAGGTATTTTGCTTCCTATTTCCTCTTGTCATTGTCCCCCCACGATAAATGCATGGCTTTCTCTCACACCCTTCAAATCTCTACACCAGGGTTGGGGAACCTTATTTCTGCCAAGGGCCATTTGGATATTTATAACATCATTCACGGGCCATACAAAATTATTAGCTTAAAAACTAGCCTGCTATATTTGGTTAACCCGTAATGCTTTGGCAGGTCCTGACCAAATGATGTGGCAGGCCTTATATGGCCCACGGGCCAGACATTCCCCACCCCCGCAGTGTCACTTTTTACAGGGAAGCCTTCCCAAATCACCCTATATAAAACAGCACCATTCCTATGCTCCCATCCAGGTTGCATTCCCTACCCTTCTTACCTCAGTTTATACTTCCCCAAAACACTTACCCCAACTGACATATTATACATATTTGATTTTTGTCTGTTTCACCAACTAAAATGTATGCTCCATGAAGGTGCATAAAAGGCATGCTCCATGAAGGTCTGTTTCCTGCTGTGTTATCAGTGCACGGAGCAGTGTCTGGAAAGCAGTTGGAACTCAATAAATATTTGTCAGATCAGAGACTGAATTTGTAAATAACCTCTTCAATGTCTCTATTTATCTCTCTACCTACTTAGTTCCTACACTTTACATGCTGTACCAATTTGGGATCAAAATGATGATTTTCAAGGGTAGGTACAGAATAAGATTTTGGAATCACAGAAGTCCAACCTCTTAGCTCGTAAGAGACTCTAAAATAATCTGTTAACAGTGTCAACAAGAATAAACAAATAAAACACAATGTATTCCCACTTCTCATTCTTAGCTTCTGGCTTAGAAAGAAAAGGACTTTTAATGAAGGTCATTCCTCATTAATTAAATGCCACACCTTATTTCTATCATTGCCAAAGTGCCCAGGGAAAAATATGGAAAACTTCTCTGAGAAAATCCTGCTTTCTAAGATTGGGGTAATTTTGAGCCATAAACTCTAAAGTAATCTTCCCCTCTTCTAACCAGTAAGTCTAAACAATGAATGTGAACATACACTTTACAAATCCCACCTGGATACAACCCTTACCTGCATCTCTTGGCAAAAGGAAGCCAGTGGCCCAAAAAGAATCTGACATTGCTCGTCAGCGGTGTATGTCATCCCTGGCAACTTGGAGGGGACCATCACGGAATTGACACTCTGGGGGTTTGTCTGCAGCAAGCAGCTACTGGCCTTTGACCTGACAATATGCAGATATGTGTAAAATTTTGAATTTAACGTAAAAAGTTGTTATCATTAGCATGCAACAGGAAATATTTCATAAGAAGAAAAATAATGGTCTGACTTTTATTTATAAGCATTCCCATTTAAGATAATCCTCATAATAATAATGTTCAAGATAACAGAATTTTTTTGGATTAACTCAGCTAATCCACATAACACTGAGATGGCTTTACTACTTTACACATTTATAAGATGAAGAAAGAAGCGCAGACTCAGAAATTAGCTTGTCCAAAAGCGACGTGTGAAGGTAAAAAATTAGCTACATTCAGGGATTTAAAGAATCTATGGAAAGCATTCTCTAGTGAGTATGCATAGTACGAATATGTTTGTGCTTGACATTGTAATACAACTTCTATTTATGAGGTGACATTTAAT
>PVJN01046456.1:0-16424 GCA_004026805.1 Lasiurus borealis
GGGGGGGGGGCATTATGTAAACAGCTGTGTCCAGCCAATGAACCTTGAAGAATTTGCCGTCAGCGGTCAGTAAAGCTTCTTAATGCTGTGAAGTTCATCTTATGAGACATCATTGAAACACACCAACTCATGGTTTGTCTTTGGCTTTTCATGGAGAAAGTTAGAACGTTTGGAAGGTTCGTAAGTAGATTTGAGCTAAAGAGCAAGCATCAGTTCATCCTATCCCCAGAAAGGGAGGGGAGGCCAGGAAACGGGCCCAGCGGAGAGGGACGCACTCCTGGCGCTGTCCAGCAGCACCACATACCGCTGGTGAAGTATATTGGGGGGGTCACGCAAAGCTTCAGATCCCCTGGGAGTCTCGCCCTGACCTCTTGTGTCTGGGAGCTGAGGCCCTCAGGCACTGCATTTCACTCATTCTGTGGCTCTGGTTCAGTTCCTGGGGAGAGTGTGCCACTGCCCTTCTCCACCAGCCAAGTAGGCCCCGGGAAAGAGTTTTAATCTTACTGCCTGAGGCATCGCTCTCCCACAGCCTGAGAGTCCTGCCCTCTGTGAATGACACCTGAGGCAAACGCTACCCGGTTAGGGGCCTCTGCATGGACAGCCTGCAGTTCCCTCAGCTTAGGCTGCCTGCCTTTTGTTGTCACTTATTTAATTGTCTTTCCTGCCCAGCTGAAAGCCCAAGAGGGAATATTCCTAACTACGCAGCACAGCGCCTGGCACACGGGTGCTTCGTGATTATTACACAGGAATGAATGAGTTAACCTCAGATCTGCGGGTCACACATGCAGAAGGTAACACACGCAGGAGGTAACACATGCAGGAGAGCCGGGAGGCGTTACAGACATGTGAAGAGACGGCTCGTGCGAGTTACTAGCAGTGTGGTGACCCAGGGGCTCTCGCTGCATTGCGTTTAGCTCTTCTTCCTACGATGTCCCTTCGAGGAGAACGCAGCTGAGCTGTTCAGTAACAGGAACTGACAGTATCCCGCCTAGAACAAGAGACTCCCGATGTTTGAAGAAACTTCCCATGCGTTCCTCTCCCCTCGCGTTATGGATTAGGGAGCGGCCCGGAGACATTGACTGAACTGCCTGGCGTGCTGTAGGGGACCTGAGGCTAAGCCAGGACTAGGCCCCAGGTTCCCCGACCTGTCCCCCGCAGCTCAGCGCTCTAAGTCTTCATTCCCGCGAGAGAAGCTGCGGAGTATTTAATTAGCTACGGTCTGAGATGCGACACGTGTCAGAGCTCATCACCCCGGTGGGCTTTATTCTCCGGTGCTACTCCTTGTTGTAGTTCAGCGACCCCAATTAACTCCAACGGCCAGGACAGCCTGGCTGGGCTGGCGTCACCCAGGGCCACTTTGAGGCAGGCGCCCAGGTTCCCCAGTGCCCCTCCGACCTGCTCTCCTCCACTCTGCCCGACCCGCCGTCCTTCCCCCGAGCTGCCTACTGGTCCTGAGCAGAAACATTAAGATGTTGGGAAACATTCCCCGGTTAAAAGGCACAACATTTTGCTTGGCACTAAGCTGGCCTCCAGCCCGCACTCTTACAAGGCTAAGGTGGTTATATCCCTGGAGACTACACCGTCAGCACTCCCAAGCTGTCTGTCCAATGGACAAGGGAATGGTGCCGTAGGATCCACCAGAATCAGGGATGAATCTCTTCTCTGAACTAGATTCTTTTCTTAAAATGTATTTTTTATTGATTTCAGAGAGGAAAGGGAAGGGAGAGAGAGATAGAAACAACACTGATGAGAGAGAATCATTGATTGGCTGCCTCCCCCATGCCCCATACACTGGGGATTGAGCCCACAACCCAGGCATGTGTCCTGACCGGGAATCCAACTATGACCTCCCAGTTCATAGGTTGATGCTCAAGCACGGAGCTGTGCCTGCTGGACTCTTTTTATTCTTTTATTGTTAACATCGGAAAAGGCAAAAGAAGATTGGGAACTGGTCCAGATTAAAAAAAACAAAAATGAACGACAGTAAATGTCCAGAAATGCTGATTAGATTCTTGTTTAAGGGGGGAAACCAGCTCAGCAATAAAAGCAATTAGGAGACAGACAATAAGTGTTGGTGAGGATGAGAAGTCAGAACTCTCAGACATTGCTGATGAGCCTGTAAAATGGTACAGCTGCTTTGAAATACAGTCCGCGGTGCCTCAAAATGTTCAACACAGAGTCACCATATGACCCAGCAGTTCCACTCCTAGGTGTACACCCAAGAGAAATGAAAACACATGTTCACACCAAAACTTATATGTGAATGTTCATAGTAGCAGCATTATTCAGAGTAGACAAAAGGTTGAAACAGCCCAAATGTCTATCAAATTATGAATGAATATACCAAATGTCCATATTCATATATCCATACCATGGAATAACATATTCACCCATAAAAAGGAATGAAGTGCTGATTCATGCTACAGCATGGATGAACCTTGGAACATTATGCTAGCTGAAAGAAGCCAGACATGAAAGGCCACATATTATATGATTCCATTTATATGAAATGTCCAGGATAGGCAACTCCATAGAGACAGAACATGGACTAGTGATTTCCAAGGACTAGGGGAGGGAGAATGACTGACAATGGTACAGGGTTTATTTTATTTTTTTTGCGGTGATGACAGTGATAATAGAATTAGTGATGAAGATTGCATAACTTTCCGATAATACTAAGAAATAGTACTGGATTGTACGCTTTAAAAGGGTGAACATTATGTTATGTAAATTATGTCAATGTAAAAAATAAATAGAAAGGAATTTGGCCTGGGCTGGTATGGCTCAGTTGGTTGGGCATCAAAAGGTTGCCTGTTCAATTCCCGCTCAGGGCACATGGCCGGGCTACAGGCTCAATTCCCCATAGGGGTCATGAAAGAGGCAGCCGGTCAATGTTGCACTCTCACATGAATGTTTCTCTCCCTCTCTCTCCCTCTCTTTCTAAAAGTCAATAAACTGTTCTTTTTTGAAAAAAGTAATTTGGAGGACAAGAAGGAAATTTGAATGTGGAGTGTATATTGAATATTGTATATTGAATATTGAATAATATACACTCCACATTCAGCGTGGCCAAAAGTAGGTTTACAGTTATAAGTACACGGAATACAGTTTATTCTTGTATTATTTTTTATTAATTATTGTATTATCTTTCATACAAACAATTGTCAACCTACTTTTGCCCCACCCTGTAGTTTATGTCAGCGTGATAATGGAATTGTGGTTAAGTAGGAGAATGTTCTTTTGTTTGAGGGATGTGTGCTTAGGGTGCAGTTTCTTTTCACATGATCCAGCAACAAAAATGTTTAGATAGGTTAGTGAGCAAATGTGCTAAAACAGTAATAGTTGGTAAACCTAGGTGTAGAGTTTACTGGTTTTTATTATTCTTGCAGCTTTTCTACTGAAATTGCTCAAAATAATAGGTTGTTATATAAGGTTTTTTAAAGACAGTGAATTGGTGAAGGGGGTTCCTGGACCCAGTTCCAACGTGTGTGTGTGTGTATGTGTGTGTGTGTGTGTGAGAGAGAGAGAGAGAGAGAGAGAGAGAGAGAGAGAGAGAGAGAGAGAGAGAGAGCGCAGTGGCATGTATAAGCATTCTGGTTCCCCAGCATAGAAGCTCTTTAAAAAGGGCCCCATCAGCTGTCCTGTGGGTTTTATGGTGGCTTTACCGAGTAGTCATGATGGACTAAGTCATTGATTCAACCTCAAGCCCTTCTCCCCTCCCCGAAATCAGGGAGCGGGACTGAAAGGTCCAGTCCTCTAACCACTTGGTAGGTCCACTGTCTGTCAGCCTTAGGTGAGGTCCAAAAGTCATCTCAGTAACATAACAAGAGTCACCATTGTTGCTCTCATTTAGGAAATTCCAAAGGGTTTGGGAGCTGTGAGCCAGGAATTGAGGGCAAAGACCAAATATATCTAAGATACCTGTTTTGGTCATCTGCGTGGCCAAATATATACATATATATCTTCAGTCACAGGTGGAAATGTTAGGATACCAAGGGACAGAGACAAGTTGAAAGGCGTTTTGGCTTTCCACCTTGACCCTTTAGTCTCAGTCCAGGATGAGACTAAGCAAATATGTAGTATTGTTTTAGCCTTCTGCAGGGGGAAGTAATTCCATTTCTGGGCAGTTCAGGACCAGTTAGCTGTTCTTAGGAAGTGCCGGAAACTCACAGCTAAATACTGGGCCCCCGTGTCACCTGCCTAAGGGGAGGGTTTCTTCTGACCTCCAGTGAGCCTCCAATGACACAAGCTGGCCACCAGTCCCACTCCCTGCTGACCTCGTTCCTAGGATGGGAAGAGGTGTGGCAGTGGAAAAAGTTCTCTCTTCTCCGAGGGAAACACGGAAATAGCTGGAAGCCTAATTTCTGAGGCTAAAGAGTTCTCAGTTAATTTTCCAAACTGCCCATGTTCTACCTGGTTGGCAATATTTATATTAGGGGTGGGGAATACAGGGTCTTGTTCCTTGTCCTGTTCCCCCATGTGTAGAAAAATCATCAGGGTCTCAGGCAGTCTTGAGACATGAGGGAGGACTTGACCGCATGCCTTCTAGAATAAATGGTAAAATAAGTCATGGAGAACACCAGACCTGGGAAGGACCTGGAGCTACGTCGTTTTCATGATGTTCACGGGGCCTGCCACGAGAGAAACCCGCTGCTCTCACAGCCCGTGCCTCCCAGGAAATAGAGTCGGGAGCATTGGCAAAAGCCTTTGAACCAACTGCTTTTATGGTCTGCGGGCTGATTTTTCAATGCGCAGATTTGCTATGAATTTATAGAGTGTTTTGATTCTAAATTCACAATGTGCATCTTTAATGGCTCCAAGTTTGGATAATTTCATGCTGTTTATATCCTAGCAGCAATGGTTTATGCATATTTCCCCAGTTATTACCCTCCTAGGAGAAGAGTGAACAGCCTCCTTTGACAAAAGACAGTCCCATATGTCCTGGTTCAGTGCGTCTCTCTTCAAAAATGGTTTTGCATTGAGATGTGAGGAAAGCATGACAGCTGGGTGAGGCCCCCAGCCCAGTTTGCAGGCAGGTGGGTTTGTGGGTTTCCTGGGCCTTCTTTTTTTTTAATCTTTATTGTGGAGATTATTACAGATGTCCCCCCACCCCATACCCAGTTCTCACCCCACCCCAGACCTTCACCACCCTATTGTCTGTGACCATAGGTAATGCATATAAGATCTTTGTTTTTTGTATTCTTTGTTTTATAATATATTTTTTATTTTTTTCAGAGAGGAAGTGAGAGGGAGAGATAGAAACATCAATGATGAGAAAGGATCATTGATTGGCTGCCTCCTACATGCCCCCTACTGGGGATCGAGCCCACAACCCAGTCCTGTGCCCTTGACTGGAATCGAACCCAGGACCCTTCAGTCCACAGGCTAATGTTCTATCTATTGGGCCAGATCAGCTAAGGCTAAGATCTTTCTTTAATCTCCTCCTGCTCCCATACTCCCCCTTTTTTCTGAGAATCGCCACTCTGTTCCATTTTTATGCCTCTGACTATATTTTATTCACCAGTTTATTCTGTTTATTAGATTTCTTATTTGTTTATTTTTTTGTTCAATAAATCTTTATTGTTCAGATTATTACAGTTGTTCCTCTTTTTTCCTCCTATAGCTCCCCTCCACCTGGTTCCCACACCACCCTCTGCCCTTACCCCTCCCCCCACTGTCCTCATCCATAGGTGTACAATTTTTATCCAATCTCTTTCTGCACCCCCCACACCCCTATCCCCTCGAGAATTATTTTTATTTTTAGATTAAATTGTTCATAGGTATGTATTTGTTGCCATTTTGTTGTTTATATTTTTTATCTTCTTCTCCTTCCTCTTAAAGAATACTCTTCCACATTTCATGTAATACCATTTTGGTGGTGGTGAACTCCTTTACGTTTTTTCTTGTGTGTAAAGCTCTTTACCTTACTGGCAATTCTAAATGATAGCTTTGCTGGATAGAGTAATCTTGGTTGTAGGTCCTTGCTATTCATCACTTTGAATATTTCTTGCCACTCCTTTCTGGTATGCATAGTGTCTGTTGAGAAATCAGCTGTCATATGGGCATTCCCTTGTCAGTAACTAACTGCTTTTCTCTTGCTGCTTTAAGATTCTCTCTTTGTCTTTAGCCCTTGGCATTTTAATTATGATGTGTCTTCATGTGGTCCTCTTTGGGTTCTTCTTGTTTGGGACTCTCTCTACTTCCTGGACTTATAAATCTATTTCTTTCACCAGGTGGGGGAAGTTTTCTATAATTATTTCTTCAAATAGGTTTTCAGTATCTTACTCTCTCTTCTGGCACCTACCCCCATAATGCTACTGTTGGTACACTTGAAGTTGTCCCAGAGGCTTCTTACACTGTTTTCATTTTTTTGGATTCTTTTTTCTTTTTGCTCTTCTGGCTGGGTATTTTTTTGCTCCCTCACATTTCAAATCATTTATTTGATTCTCAGAATCCTCTACTCTACTGTTGAATCCCTATACATTATTCCTTATTTCAGTCAATGTATGCTTAATTTCTAACTGGTGCTTTTTCATTTTTTGGAGGTTTCTGGAAGATTCTTGAGTAACCTTATAACCATGATTTTGAACTCTGTATCCAGTAGATTGCTTTCTTTCATTTCTTTCATTTATGGCATGTTTCTTTGTCTCTGCATTTTGGCTGCTTCCCTGAGTTTACTTCTATGTACTGGGTAGAGCTGCTATGTTTCCTTGAGTTCATAGAGTGGCCTTGTGTAATATGTGTTTGATAGGGCTCAGTGGCTCAGTCTCCCCAATCATCTGAGCTGGGAGCTCTAGGTGCACCCCTTTGTGGGCTGTGAACACAGTCTTATTATAGTTGAGACTTGATTGCTATTGGTGTCACTGGCAGGAATTGACCTCCAGGCCAATTGGCTGTGAGGACCAGCTGTGACTACAGTGGGAGAGCTGCTGTGCAGGAGATACCCCCATGGAGCAGGACTTGTTTCAGTGAGGCTTTGGTGCTCACCGACTCTGCCCCATGAGTGTATAGCTTATGGATGTATACAGTTGTAATATGGTATCATCTGTCACTGACCACTGGGTAGCATCTCCAGAGAGGAGCTAAAAAGAGATCTGCAGATTCTTCCTCTTTGTATCAGGTTTGGAAGTGCTCAGATGAGGCCCAGCTATGCAGCAAGGCAGGCTTGTCTCGTTCCAGGTCTTGGGCCTTTTATTAATAGGTTAGGGGCTCCTTGACCCAGCTGCAGCTTGTTTGAGAGATTTTAGCCTGAGTAAGGATAGGCCATTCATATGCAAAAGTGACTGCACGCAGCTTGGGTGGGGTTGTAAATTGGATGAGGCAGTGTCTTAAGGAATCACCAGGGCAGAGCAAACAGAAATGGCTGCCAGTCAGCCTTGCAACCAGGCAGGTCCCAGCATAGGAACAATGACCCCTGTAAGCACCTCCATCTGGGAGAAAATCACCCCAAGTTCCTATCCCAATGCTAGATAACCCAGTTCCTCTTTGTATATGTCTGGGTCCCCAAAAGCCTCGCTCTGGTGCTAGAGCTCAGAGGAAGCAGGACCTTGTAAGTTCATTCATGGTGCTGGCCTTTTAAGAGGAAAAGCTGGGTCTCCAGCAGCTACTGTCACTGAGCTCAGTCTATACTGGGTTTTATAGCCTGAAGTTCTTACTGTCTGTAGGGACTTCTTTTCCCAGCTCTGGGACCCTGGGCTTGGGGTCTGGTGTGGGGCTGGGACTCCTTACTCCTCTGGGCATCCTCCACAGAGACTATCACCCTCCCGATTAAAAGAATGGCCCATGTGGGTGCAGACCATCCCGTTCTGTGCCTCCGCACCTCTTACCAGTCTCAGTGTACTTTTTTTACTTCTCTAGTTGTAGTTCTTTCATCCAGCCAGCTTTCCAGCAGTTCTTGATGGTGGTTGTTCTGTATTTTCGTTGTAATTTTGATGTGGTTGTGGGAGGCAGTGGGTAAAGGTGTTTACGTACACTGATATCTTCTGTGCTTCCTTTTTTCTTAGACCTTCTTGCCTTCTCCCAGTTGGTTCTGTACTTGAAAATCACCAATTAGGCACTTGGCAATCTCCTGGTGTTTTTCTATGGAGACATTTTCCATCCTCATTGAACAACAGCAACAAATGCTGCCCACCTCGTTTTTTCAACAGGGAAGAATTCTGTTAAGGTGCAATGTGAGCCTAAAAAAAAAATGTTCCAGGAATTTTCTTTCTGGGAGTCTAGCCTGAGGAGGTAGTCAGAAATGTGAGATGTTTATTGAAATGTAAAAAGAGAATTTTTATCATATTAAAATATGTGTAACATAAAAAAAATTTAATAGTGGAAAATTGGAAGCAATTAAATGTCCAGCAATAGGGGACATAATTCATCCATGTATTAGGATATAATATACCCTTTGAAAATACTTTCAAAGAACTTTTAATAACGGGAAATTTATCTCAACACAATGATAAGTGAAGAAAGCCGGTTCCAGACCTCCATTTAGGTCTTCAGATCGCAGACATGCCCATTGAAACAAGATAAAAAAGAGTCATCACATAATTATTAACAGTGGCTATGATTGGGTGCTGAGATTATAGAGGATTTTCTAAATTATTTTTTTTAATTTTAAGATAATTGCAGATTTCACTTGCAGTTGTAAAAATACTACAAAGAGATCCTATTTACCCTTTATCCATTTTGCTGTAGGGGATTTAAATTTTCTTCTTTGTGCTTTTCTCTTTTCCAAATAACCTATAGCCAGGGAAAATAAGAATAAGGACTATCATTAAAAAAACAAACACACACCCAAAAATCCTTGCCCATTTTCTGGAGAACCTTGCTCCAAATTGTAATTGATCTTATATTTCCCTGCCTGGCCTTTTGGTTACCTGTTAAGAGCTTAGCATCTGCTAATATTGTAGTTAATTGGATCTTTGCCTATATATGTGTTTTCATGCATACACAGGAAAGAAACATTTTTACATTAAAATAAAGTTACCCAGCCAGTGTGGTCCATTGGTTAGCATTGACCTGTGAACCAGGAGGTCATAGTACAATTCCTGGTCAGGGCACATGCCCAGGTTATGGGCTTGATCCCCAGTGTGGAGCATGCAGGAAGCAGCCGATCAGTGATTCTCTTTCATTATTGATGTTTCTATCTCCCTCTCTCTTCTCTGAAATCAATAAAAAAAAATATGTATTTTTAAAATAGTCAAAATCAGACATCCATATGACAGAGTGGAAAGTAAGACTTGAGATATGAGATGAATATTTAAGATAAGGATGTTGAAAAAAGGCTTCTTGACTTGACTTGTGCCGTCTGCTTCTTGTTCCAGGGGAAGGTGTCAGGAGCACACAGCACCGTAGGGAATCACTGGGGAAGAGGAGGACAGGAGTCACCCTCCTTAACTTTTAGAAAAACGACTTAGATTTCTCTCTGCCACAGGGCCACATCCTGCCTGAATGCACAGTCTCTGGCTTGGACTCTTGACCCCAGCACTGACCTCGCCAGCAGCATGAGATGTTCAGACCACGATCAGCGCTAAGGGCTCTAACTCTAAAATGCTAAGGTCAGGCAGCCTGAAGGTGTGACGCTCACAGGCTCCCCAAACTCCTCACATCTCACTGAAAGTGCACGCTGAACTTGCTGCAAAGGTTTTAGCCTCCTTAGAAGTTAGTCTTCATTGATTTGGTTATTTCTCTGCCTCCTGGTGAAATTTTCTCTCAATGCTTCTCTTTTGTCGCTTAAAAAAAGAAAGGTTCAAGAGAAAGAGATTAAGAGGATACCCTCCTTCTCTTTTTTCTTTTTCTTTCCCCTAAAGATTATCTCAGGGATGTCAAAAAAAAGCCATTTTTTTATAGGCAGGTTGGTCTTTTACAAGAGATGTGTTTACCAAGCATGAAATTAACGTTTTTGCACAGAGCCAAATAATTGCTTATAACATGGTGACTTTAGTAGGAAGTTTGCAGCTTGAGCAATTATTAGCAAGGTCAGATGGCACATGCAATAGTGTGATTGGCAGATCCCATCACCAAAGCAAAGTGAGCCAAGCACCTTGTGAGGGAAAAGGTCCCTCTCCCTGGGGATTTCGTTCATGAGTTCATTTCAGAGGTTGGGAACGGTGCCGTTTATTGGCATTGCGGCCCACCGAACCCTGCAGGCTTTTTCTCTAGCTCCAGTCTCAGTGTGTGACTGGATCACAGTTACAGACTTCACCGAACTTAGCATCATTTCGCCTAAGATCAAGAGTCAGGCTGGAGGTGGCCTGGACCCGCAGACTCACCATGTTTTGCAGTAAAATGGGCGGGGTGATTTCACATCCTCAGCAGATGATGATGACCGCTCCCACCTGTCTGGCCCTTCCTGGTCACAAAATGTCTTCAGGTTCATGGTCCTTTCTGAGCCTCTTTACAGTGATGAAGTAGTCCAGACAAGCCATTATCCTCCCCCTTCTTCGGAGGCAAAAACCGAGGCCTGGCCTGCTCAGGGTCTCATAGGAAATCACAGCTCCTGGGACATCCAGTGGTCAGTGGGAACAACATACGTTGCTCACTCTGTGCCTTTAAAAAACAAAAGAGAGCCAAGACTGGTTTGGCTCAGTGGATAGAGCGTCGGCTTGCGGACTTAAAGGTCCCAGGTTCAATTCCGGTTGGGGGCATGTACCTTGCTTGTGGGCACATCTCCACTGTGGGGCGTGCAGGAGGCAGCTGATCGATGTGTCTATCTCATGGATGTTTCTGACTTTCTATCTCTCTCCCTTCCTCTCTGTAAAAAATCAATAAAATATATATTTAAAAAAACAAACAAATAAAAAACAAAAGAGAGGGGTAACTGGGAGTAATGGTGTGCCTGAATAAACAATAGCCTGGACAAATATTTAATTCCTGTAAATGAGGGTGGGGCTCTGTGTAGAGAAGGTCGTGCTTAGCGTGGGATTTAACAGTAGAGTCATGGGCTTCTTTAGATGATTTTGCTGCACTTAAGCCTTCCAAGGCCAAAGGTGTATGAGGGGGTTCTGACTCTTTTATGTGCCCATTTTTGCCTGGTGGAAAGCTGAAGTTAATAGGCCTGTAAATTGTGGGTTCTTTGAGCCCTGACAGTAGCCCAGTAAGTGCCTCCTGTCCAGCCATGTGTGACTCTTGTAGGAAACTGAAACGCGTATCACGAGAGGAAGGAGTTGAAAGGCAGACATGCCTGTAGAGCCCAGGGCAGCTGACAGAGCATGTTTCTTAGATCTTGAGCCCTCGCCCAGCCGGGTTAAGCATTGACCTGTCAACCAGGAGGTCACGGTTTGATTCCCAGTTGGGGCATATGCCTGGGTTCCAGCTTCAGTTTCAGTAAGGGGAATGGGGGCATGCAGGAGGCATTTGATCAATGGTTCTCTCTCATCATTGATATTTCTCTTTCTCTCTCTTCCTCTCTGAAATCAATAAAAAATATATTTATTTTAAAAGAAAGAAATTGAGCCCTCTGCACTATGAAGACCAGGTTCATCACTCCTCTGCCTCTTTGTGTAATTTTTAAAAACACGAAACATGGAACAGGGCCTTTCACATATGAGACAGCTGCTTCCTCAGGTCTCACGCTGTCCTTTGGAAAAGCCTGCATCATACACCCTGTAATTATGCCCTGCCTGGTGGTGTATTTTTGCCTTCTGAGTGATAGTTGAAATTTCTTGGCAAATGAACACCATTGACAGCAAGGCTCTCTTTTCACACCCTGATTCCGGGTGGGCCCCTCTGTCACCTTCTTGGTGACCACACTGGCCTCCAGGGCCACCTGCCTCATTGTACCAAGAAGGGATCCCCAAATTCCTTGCTTATCCTGGGGGCATGGTGAAGTCTGTGCACCCCTCCAGAGGGAGCCCAGCCAATCCGATTGATTAAGGTAAATAGGGGAGTGTCAGCAGTGGCTTAAGCTCCAGGCAGGTAACCTAGGCAACGGCAGGGAGCCTGCACCTCTGCTGACAAGTAATGTGGGATTAATTTCTTCACAGACCTAGGCCTTCCCTTATGCTCACAGTCCACTTCAAGTTGGATCAGAGGGAGGGGAGTTGCTCATATTCTGCCTGGCTTACAACAGATGGTTTGTCCATTCAGGGACATGATGTGGGCAGTGTAATGGGCGGGCGTGACATCAGAGGCCTCGAGGTCCAGAGCAACTCTTCAGCTGTAATAACTTGAAGAATTCCCTCCTCTGCCTTGGGGTATCCAGCTCCGTGTGCCTATGCCATCTACCACTTCCTATTCGGTTTCCTCGTCTATAAAATGGGACCATAATAATAGTACTGCCTTTGAGACTTGTGAGAATAAGGCCTGTAAATTGCCTAGCGTAGCCTGGCTCATCGGAAGCCCAGTGAATGGGCCTTCTCTAGAAGAGAAGGAGGCCCTGCTTGCCCTGTCCTCTGTGTATCTCTGCGGCCAGGCAGGAAGTGGGCCAGCCTGGAGCTGGTGCAGGTGAAGGCAGGCAGGAAGAGGGGCTGCAGGTGGGGGATGCCCGCAGAACGACAGAGGCACAGCAAGCAAGAGGAAGGTTGGGGACGAGGACAGGAGACCATGGAGAGGTGGGCGAGGCACCCAGAGAGCACCTGCACCGCTGGAGGGTCTCCCCGAGGCCGAGGATGCCAAGGGCTGGCCCCTCCCGGGACTCTGCTTCCAGCCTGAGTCCCTCCACCGGCCCAGACCACCTGCTGAGCGCGCACTTTCACAGCTGCTGCTTCTGGCTTGAACGCTTGGCCCGTGGAGAACGTGATTCTGGTTTCTCCACCGCATGATGCAAAGGCCGTGGGGAAATATGGTCACACGGAAAAGACTTGACATTTTCCTGTTCAGCGAGTGAGGCCAGAAGATGCATAATGTGTGGTTTTCGCAGCTGCAGGTGGCTTGGGGAGAGAGTTTGCAATCTGTGGAAACATTTAAGACTTGCGAGTTTCTAAAGGAAGAGAGAAATGTCGAAGCGTAACATCCAGAAATAGCCCCGGCTGAGTAATCTCAGACAAGTCAGCCCCAGGGGCTCAGTTTCCTTATCAGAAATTCTGGAAGGAACACTCAAGAAACTGTTAATAGTG
This sequence comes from Lasiurus borealis, assembly GCA_004026805.1. NCBI lineage: Eukaryota > Metazoa > Chordata > Mammalia > Chiroptera > Vespertilionidae > Lasiurus > Lasiurus borealis. The sequence goes on from PVJN01046456.1 coordinate 13,047, forward strand.
GGTATCCAGAGAGTGGGACTGGGGGTTGGGAGTAAGGAAAGATTTCTTTTTCATGAAATACCCTTTTGACTTTTTGAATCTTTTTTCACCGTGTGCCTTTATTATTTTTTAAAATTGCAAGTCAAATGATAGGTTTGTCTTTACAAAAGACAAGGAAGGGTTTGGCTGAAATCACTGATTTTCAAACTTTTTGTTTGTAAGCATTGGAACACTTGTCACGTAATCTGACTTGAAAGCCCAATGAATGTCTGACAAAGAAGTCAGAGTCCCTCCTGCCAGGACTCCCCGGCCCCCAGTTGCAGCACCGGGAAGGGATCCATTGAACATAGTTAAAAAAATAACAGAATTAAGTGACTTCTCTCAGGCCCCTCCCACTTCTCCAGTTTTATGCTTGCCTTCTGTTTGGCAAAAGAATGAGGGAGGGGGGCGTCTGGTCCTGTGGCACAGGCTGCCGGTGGTGCTTTCACCGCTGTAGCTGCAGACACACCCTGCCTTCCTGTGGGGCCAGCAGCTGGGAAAGGTGACCTGTGCACTCCTAAGTGTCACTCAGACTCTGAGGGGCGGGAAACAGGCCACCCTTGGATTGCTTCCCCTGGGTTGAATTGATAGGGAAATATTTCAAGGTGGATTGCGCAGCCATTTCAGGCAAAACTGAATCTGGGGCTTTGCTAGGCAGGATGCTGAAGGGACAGTGAAATGGTATGAGCCGGGAGAAGACCCATTCACCTTGCAAAAGTGTGGTTAGGAGCACAGGCCCACTGCCTATCCACACTGTGATCTCGGCAAGTTACCGAGCTTCTCTGTGTCCATTGCTGGATCCATAATGAGAGGAAGTACTGTGCCTAGCGTCCATTCCTAGGACTGGCTCATCATACTCACAGGTTCCACCCACACTCAAAGGGAGGGGAGCGTATAAGCAGATGAGGATCCCTGGGGCTCATTCTTAGAATTCTGCCTACCACGATGGTTTGGTTTGCAACAAATGGGAAATTAGAGCAAAGTGGTTCTTTGTCAGACAGTTTGAAAGCACTGGTTTAGAACAGTGGTCAGCAAACTTATTAGTGAACAGAGAGGCAAACTGCGGTTCTCGAGCCGCAGTTTACCGACCACTGGTATAGAATCCAGTAGAAAGGAATGACATGGATACAAATGGCTATAATTCGAGACCATAAGTGCTAACTTCCAAAAAGAGAAGGGGAGAGAGAGTGCAGTGAGAGGTCAATGGGAGGCGAGATGATTATTTAAGTGGAGGGCAATCAAATTAGTGTTCTTAAGACGATAGTATTTGAATGAAGCATTGAAAGGCAGGTGCAAGTTGAATATTTAAAAATGAAGCAGGCCCTAGTCAGTTTGGCTCAGTGGATAGAGCATCAGCCTGCTGACTGAAGGGTCCTGGGTTTGATTCTGGTCAAGGATACATGTCTGGGTTGCAGGATCGATCCCCAGTAGGGGGCGTGCAGGAGGCAGCCCGTCAATGATTTTCTCTCATTTTTGATGTTTCTATTTCTCTCTCCCTCTCGCTTCCTCTCTGAAATCAATAAAAATATTTAAAAATGAAGCAGGAGAACATGATTCCAAGTTGTATTTCTATTTTGGTACCTTTGGGTACAGAACTGAACTGAAGTCTCTGAATCCTCTACAACAGTGGTTCTCAACCTTCCTAAGGCCGCGACCCTTGCATACAGTTCCTCATGTGGGAGTGACCCCCAACCATGAAATTTTGCTACTGTTATGCATCGTGATGTAAATATCTGCATTTTCCAATGGTCTTAGGCGACCCCTGTGAAAGGGTCGTTCGACTCCAATGGGGTTGCGACCCACAGGTTGAGAACCACTGCTCTACCAGGTCATATTGTTATTTCTAATCACTATAAACAGTGCTGCCTAACAGACGGTAGCTGCTGCAACACTCAGCAGCTTCACACAACAGACGTATGTTCTTGTGTATGGGTCTACAGATCAATCAGTTGGGTGGTGTCTCTGGTCTGGCTGGATTCTCTCCCACATCCCTGGTCAGCTGTGATGGACGAGGTGGCTCTGCTGGCCTTGGCTGGGCTCTCCCATACCTGTCAGCTGGCTCAGGATGACCTCGGTTCCCCACGTGTCTCATCTTCCACCTGCCCCTCACATCTTGCCAGCATACCAGCCGAGGCTGTTCCCTTAGAGGAGACAGAAGAACAAAAAAAAAAAAAAAAAACAGGGTGAAAGAGTCCAGGTCTGTGGAGGCTTAGGCTCAAAACCGACACACTGTCACTACTGCCTCATTCTTTTGGCCCAAGTAAGTCATGGCCTGCCCAGGTTCAGAAGGTGGGGAAATAGGAGGAGTGCATGATTCCATCGCAAGGGGCATGGGTACAGGGAGGGGTGGAGGACTGGAGCCACTTTCAATCAACCCAACCCGGTCATCCTGTGAAATCGTCCTAAATTCTCTAGAACAGAAAGAAGAGCCTCCCTCCCAACTTCAAATGCATTGTTTCCCAAACTAAACAAGGGTGTGGGGGAGAAATTTACATATGAGAAACCATTAAAAAATATGTAAAGTGTCTGCTAACCACAGTTATGAGAAGCAAGGATCATGAAACAGTCTGCAGTCTTCCATGCAAGTAGAAGATAAAAGAGGAATATTTCTGGGCAACCTCTCTCCTTTGGACATGTGGTGCCCTCACCAGCCCACATGATGCTCATCCGCCAGTGTCCAACCCAGTGCCTTCTGCAGAACTGTCCCCAGAACAATGATGCTAATAATTCATGGTTCTTCTCCAGGTCCTAATAGCAATTTTTGAATGAAATTATCTCAAATCGGGCCTGTATCATGGACAGACTCTGTGTCCTTTATGATATTCTGTAAAGCATGTAAACCAAGGCCAACAAACAGTAGTTGCACAATAAACATTTATTGGATGGACGGATGGACGGACGGATGGATGGATGGATGGATAGATAGATGGGGGCTGTAGACAGATGGGTGACGTGTGCTTCAGCAATTGACCAAAACCTTCCTTTAGAAAGATCTTACATTATCGTAAGCTTTATTTGTCTCTTTCCGCATCAGTGGGTCGGCTTGAAATCTTTGTGTAATTGTTCCATGTCTGTGTACTTTAAAGAAAACAAAGAACCAGTTGTACATTGCAGAGGGGAGGACCTGTGTTGTGTTCTCCCTTATAAACCCTGTCATTATTAGCCTGACATTTCAAAACGAGGTCCACGGGTTTCCGAGGATATAAATCATTCACTCGCGGGTGGGGGAACTTCTCCAATAAATGGATTAAAATGCTGGATTAAAAAGTTAGGCGGCTTTCTTTTCTGTGAGACTTCACAGACCATAAATATGTTAATATACTTTGTGAATCTCCAAGAGAGCATGAGAATATGTAAGGG
>PVJN01046457.1:0-16424 GCA_004026805.1 Lasiurus borealis
GAGGTATGGTTTTCTGAGAACATTCCGATGGCCTCCTACATTATCCACTTGACAGGTTTGTCAGCTCTTCGTAACAAGCCTTGTAAAGCACTTTAATATCATTAGCGCTCTTTTCTTAATGTGTCTGCTCCCCGCGCCGCCTGCACAGATCATACATCACGGGCCGGAGGGAGGCGTGAACCACTACCACCCCTTCCTCTGGATCCTTCCCTGCGATTTCCTAAGGAGCCCGCCGGGGGTTGATGTTTTAATCAAAATAATGCAACCGTTTTCCCCTTATTGATTATCAACTAAATATGTATAAACACGTCGTTAGGGGTGGGCGACGCTTTTAGAGGAGATTGCAGGGACTTAACGGATGGCGTTCTGGGGTGCGCTGGCGGCTGCTGGCCACAGTGACGCTCGTGCCAAGGCTTTCCATCCTGCCCGCCTCACCCACAGACCCGCGGGGGTCCCCAGTGCAGGGGAGAGGGGTGCACGGGCCAGAGCCAAAACTCTGGGAGAATGTCCCAGGCAGGCAGAGCCTAGGTCAAGTGCCGTTGAGGTTTTTGCTCAGACGTAGCTCCCATTTTTGGAATGGGCACGTCACCGGTCATTCTCTAGTACACGGTGCGTTCCAAGGGGCCCACATTTGATTTGAAACCCAAAATCCTGCCAGGCTCGGATCTCACTTCGGGTGCTGAGAAAAGTGGCTCACGCACGCCCGTCCGCAATGTTAATGTAAACCCAGAGACCCGAGAGGGCAAGAGTTTTATAAGTGTCTTAAATTTCAAAAATAAACATGCGTTGCTCTGTGAGCGTCATAAAATTATAAACTTGGCCCCGATCTCATGTTTAAAGAGAACATACATCTTAATAGGGGGTCATGTTTATTCTTAACATTGTAAATACTCTCGTAGATGACCTTGAACATAAAATTTTAATTATTGTCAACAATGGCATGAAATCTATACCAAAAATGAGAATGGATATACACACACACATGCGCACGCACACGCCCTCTCAGGGAGTTCTATTACCGCCAATAAAATCTCAGTGAAATCATTCTGTGACTTAAAGGAAGGTTCAAGGTGAACACACAGTTCAGTTCTGTGCTGTGGGCTCAGGACACATCAGCCTCCTGTAGGCAATGTCAACAGCATGGCGCTCCCTGCCTATCTCCCCAAAGGCGCCTGTAACTAGCTCCTGCATGTACACCCTGATCCCTACCCACATTGCAAATGAGAAATTAAGGGGTCTGCGGAGTGATGCTTCTGCTTCCAGGCAGACCATTGCACCCTGCTCAGGACCCGGCACATGGGCCATCAATAAATATTGGTTGGCTCAGCCAGAGTGGCTCAGTGGTTGAGCATTGACCTATGAACCAGGAGGTCTCGGTTTGATGCCAGGTCAAGGGCACATGCACGTGTTGCAGGATGGATCCCCAGTGCAGGACGCAGCAGATCCATGATTCTCTCTCATCGTTCATGTTTCTATCTCTCTCTCCCTCTCTCTTCCTCTCTGAAATCATGAAAATATATTTTAAATAAATAAGTAGGTATTGGTTGGAAGAGCACGTAATTGAATCTGTAATTTCTCCCAGGAAGAGTTGTCTGTTCTATGGGTTACTCTGCAAAAACAAAGCATGCGCCGTATCTCTTGATCTGAGATTAATTCAGCCCGTTTTTCTTCCCTAACTTTCGTCTCTGTTCCTGCATTTACAGGAAGACCGCATGCAGATGATCTCAAGGCAGTTAAAGCTAAGTACAGACAGAGACATCACTTGGAAATGCAAAATGTTTGCTAACAAACTATTTAAATGTAGCCAGACTATTTATCATTTACCATTCGAAAATATTATTTTGAGCCCCTGCGGTTTTGGCTCAGTGAATAGAGTGTTGTCTTGTGAACCAAAGGGTCCCGGGTTTGATTCCAGTCAAGGGCACGTACCTTGGTTGCAGGATCCTGACCAGGGGCTGGGCACCTGTAGGAGACAGCCAATCAATGTGTTTCTCTCACATTGATGTTTTTCTCTGTCTCTCCCTCTGTTCCACTCTCTCTAAAAATCAATGGAAAAATATCCTCTGGTGAGAATTAACCAAAACAAAACCAAAATATTATTTTGAGAGTAACCTCAGAAGAACTAGAACCATTATTTCCATAGCCACATATGGTCTTTCTGTCCCCTGTGTATACAGTTATTCCCAGATACATTTCACAAAGTAGGACCGTCAGCTTACATTTTGTCCACTGAATGGTCTTGTCTTGGATTCTTCAGAAATCCCTTCAATTCTCAGTTCCCATTGCTTTTGCTTTCTTCCAGTGAGAAGAAGACAGTTCAGATCCTCCTGAACAAGAAGGCAGGGGAGGGTCAAATCCATACTTTGTCAACTTTTATAGTCAATACAGTAATTGGTGCTGATGGATTAATTATATAGTAACTACGGCTGATTCTTCTCAGCACGGGAATGATTCAGTCCTGTATTTTTCAGTGGGGTCTGGTCACCACACGAGGACCTAACCTAACCTTTTAAAAGTATTTTATGCCTCTTCGTCTGAAGGAACACCATTAATTTGATGTGCTGAGAAATCGCCCTATGAAAATGCTACTGTTCACACAGTCTAATTACCACGAATACGTTTTTAAAATCTGTCGATGCGTGACTAGTCCCCATCAGTCACATGGCTGGTCATAAAATCATTTAGTCCATGTATTGCTAGAAATCATTAAGAATTAGACTTGTGTAAGTCTGTAAATTTCCCAAGCTTAAGACGTCTGCTCCTATCTGAGAACGTATCTCTGGATCGAGTCTCTATGTGTAAAACACGAGAATCATTAGTTAAAATCGTTGATGGAGGATTTATGGAACGTCATTTGTGTGTCAGAACAGCTCTGTAGGGTCTCTGTGTGGTTGCATTGGCATCAAAGACGCTACTACAAACTCAGAGCTAAAAGGAGACTTTGACATCGCCTGCAGTTTCTTATTCTTTAATTCCTAGGCTAAGAACAAGTCGGAATTTAACCATGTGAGATCTCCCTTTCTTGACATAACTGTTGGGCTAGAGTTGTCACATTTCTCCTTGTCCGTCCCCAAATGTGGCATACAAGGAGAAGCGGGTTTCCCTATTGTTTGCATGTCTCATGTATAACGTATCTCCTCACCACAAACTATTTTAAAAACATGTTTTTATTGATTTTTAGAGAGAAAGGAAGGGAGAGGGTAGAGACATAAACATCAATAAGAGAGAAACATCATCAATCATCTGCCTCCTGCGCGCCCCCTTCTGGGGTTCAAGCCCACAACCTGGACATGTGCCCTAACCAGGAATTGAACCATGATCTCCAGTTCATAGGTTGATGTTCAACCACTGAGCTACACCGGCCTGACGGACAATTATGATTTCAAGCCAATCGTTGAGATGTTGAAGTTAGCCAAATGCAGTCCATTCAAATGCCCATTGTTTTATGTTCCTACCTCCTTTTAAGACAATTTTCAAAGACTAAATCAGACACTGAAGGCACCTTCATCTTCCCACTTCCCTCAGAGGTGTCCATGACACGACTTTAGTCACCCCTATTGTATACTCTCAGATTTAGACAAGTCATATTCTTGCATTTCAAAATAGTGGATACTCTTGGGATTGTTTTTACTTTTGTCATCATTTCCAAAAAGAAATAGAAGAAGGTGGCAGGCACTTAGTAATGTTCACTGACGCCCTCAACCAGAGCCACGAAATACATACAAAGTGCCATATCTCAGTTTATCCTCTCCCTGGAAGGTTCACACACTATTAATTACTCCCTTTTAAAAAAAAAAATGTTTTACTGATTTTTTTTACAGAGAGGAAGGGAGAGGGATAGAGAGTTAGAAACATCGATGAGAGAGAAACACCGATCAGCTGCCTCCTGCATACCCCACACTGAGGATGTGCCTGCAACCAAGGTACATGGCCTTGACCAGAATTGAACCTGGGACCTTTCAGTCCTCAGGCTGATGCTCTATCCACTGAGCCAAATCAGTTTCAGCAATTATTCCCTTCTTACAGAGGACAAAACTGATGTACAGCAAAAACAGGACTTACCCAAATCAGTGGTATGTATGCCCACGTGTGACCTGTGATGGTTTGGCCTCTCTCACACTCCGATAAATCGCCCTCCCTCATCTACAAATGTGCAAAGAGTGTATGGTTGTAATCATATGTACATTACAGGGATACATGTGCATACAGGAAAAAGACTGTCTTCATAGTGCTTTCTGTAGTTCACGTACATTGGTACATATTTTTTGCAACTTCCTGATGGGTAACACTTACTGTAGGTGAATTATGTCCACATCAGGCAAATAATATCTCTATCGCTTTAAGTTAAAGAAATCAAAGGGGCCCAGCGGGTGATGCTCAGTGGTTGAGTGTCAACCTATGAACCAGGAGGTCAGGGTTCAATTCCCTGCCCAGGCACATGCCCGGGTTGCAGGCTCCATCCCTAGTGGGGAGGCATGCAAGAGGCTGCCAATCCATGATTCCCTCTCATCATGGATGTGTCTATCTCTCTCTCTCCCTCCCCCTTCCTCGCTGAAATCAATAAAAATATATTTAAAATAGAAAAAGGAATCAAAGGGAGTTCAATAGGAACTGTCACATGCTGCCTGCAGAGCGGTGTTTTCAGCTCCCGCTCTCACAGACTGACGCTCCCCCGAGATGACTGGCAGGCGCTGATTTCCATTTCCCAGCGTCTATCCCGGGCGCCCAGCCTGGTAATCAGTGCAGATAAACATCGCGATTGGCCAGCGCGCCAGCTGAACTGCCATCCTCCTGGGCTGCGGGGGAGGCGCCCCGCGCACCCAGAGCCCAGCAGTGCCGCTGTATTGACTTTTATGTCATGTTTGTTTCGGCTTACTAGTCAAAACAAGTTTCCCGGCCCAGAAGGTTCCCTTCGCTGTATGAAAATGAAGCTGTCTTGTTTTCTGGTTCATAAATCATTGTCAAGCGAAGCTAGATAACAGGAACAAGTTCAGATTCCAGAATGATTATCCTGAGAGATGATGTATTAAATATACAGAATGCGGCTTGGTTTTCACGAGGCGTGTTGACTTTGCAGAATGAGGGCTGCCGGGGGAGTTGTCTCCTGAGAGGTGTGAGCACTTGCAGGGCCGCTTTTGGGTGGGAATACGGGGGGAGCGTCTCCCGTTTAACTCCCTTATTTACCTGCTGTCATTCTCTCAGGCACGTGAGCACCTTTCAGCAACACTATCGGAGCCCTAGCCGGTTCAGCTCAGTGGATGGAGCCTCGGCATGCAGATCAAAGGGTTCCAGGTTCAATTCTGGTCAAGGGTATATGTCCTTGGTCGCAGGCTCCTCCCCGGCTCAGGCCCTGGTTGGGCTGCAAGCAGGAAGCAACCAATCAATGTGTTTCTCTCCCATCAATGTTTCTCTCTGGCTTCCCCTCTCTCTTCCACTCTCTCTAAAAATCAATGGAAAACTATCCTCAGGTGAAGATTAATTAACCTCCTATATAAGAAAAGCCTAATATGCAAATTGGCCAAACAGTAGAGTGACCAGCCACTATAATGCGCACTGACCACCAGGGGGCAGACACTCCACGCAAGAGCTGTCCCCAGGCTGCAGGCCCCAGACCAGCCAAGGAGGGGGCCAGCAGGGGGCCCCTTGATTGACCCGATGGTCACCCTGCAGATTGGCCCTGATCTCGAGCCAGACCTAGGGACCCTACCCAAATACAAATTGCGTGCACTCAATAGTATGTGTGTGCATATATATATATATATATACACACACACATATACACACACACACACATACATGAATGCATATATATAGGAAACACTTCTTTCCCCTCTTATCTGCCACTTCTCTTCCATCCTGCTCTCTGAATATTGTGCTATTTTGTAAAATCACTCTTGCACCTCTTTATGTCCTACTTCCTCCTCCTGAAATTAGCCTGCTTTGAGTTGCACCTTTAAGGGGATAGTCCCATAGCTCTGGCACAGGAGCCTTTGTGATGCCTCCTCAGAGGGGATCAGGGGCCATGGGCGTGAAATCTGCAGAAAATCACAGCGGAGTCCCAGGCCCAGGGATGCTCTTGGATTAGAAGTGTCCCTGTAGCAGCTCGAAGAACAAGGTTGTGTGTGTGGGGGGGAAGTGGTTTTGTGGTTTTGTTTTGTTTTTAATATTGTTATTGGTTTCAGAGAGGGAGGGAGAGGGAGAGAAATAGGAATGTCCATGATGAGAGAAAACCATTGACCAGCTCCTCCTGCACGCCTCCCACTGGGGAACAAGCCCACAACCCGGGCATGTGCCCTGTGACCCGTATGGAACAATGACCTCCTGGTTCATAGGTGGACGCTCTGCCACGGGGCGATGCCAGCCAGGTGCAGAACAGGTTTCTTACACACGCCTGGTCCTGAGTGCGCTGCGGCTGCCTTTTCCACTGAAGGACGGGCTCCCCCCTCCACGTGCATTTCACTGAGAAAGAGGTTCCCTCCGTGAGATGTGTTTCTCCTCCCCCTGGTTACCACTGGAGCTTCAAGTCTCATTTCAGTCATCCCTCCACGGGGGCAACCCCAGCATCACCGGGGCCGTTTCTCCGGACACCCCTCAAGCCCATCCTTCCTGCCTCCTCCTCGTCCTCCTCTCTCCAGAGATAATGAAGAATTCATTGCCATCATCTTTAAACACAGACTGCTCTCCCTTGGTCAGATGGTGGGTCCACGGACGTGGTGTGCATGTTTGTGCACATGTGGTAGCCGGGGGCCTGCCACGCAGTAGGTCTGCATAAGTCTTCGGAGGCAGAGCAGAAGGAAAGAGGCACGTGCCCAAAGCCATTCCAAATGGTGAGTCAAACTTCTTCTAACGGATCTCCGGGTGGAGGGAAGGTCCGGCCAGAGTGGATGCTACTCCCATTACGTTTTCTTGCTCGGCAGGGAAGGCAACGTTCTCCAGAGAGCACATCCGCAGGAAATGCACATACGCAGCCATGTATTTCCTCTCCGTACGAAAAGAACTTCCTCTGCCGTCCAGGGAAAGTCTTTGATTTTCTTTAGCAAGACGCTGCTGGGAAAGGGATGCTTTACAGTTAAAACCATCAACACCATCAACGTCCACTTTGGGATCCCGAAAGTCAGGGCCTCAGTGGGTTATAATCTCGTGTGACTTCAGGTTATGCTCTCACGTTACCTGGCTTATTTAACCCATTCATTATTTCTTTTCGTACCTCGTCTTCCTCATTGTCCGAGAGGAAAGGGAAAGTGAGGAAATTGGGAAGTAGCTCCAAAGCTTTGATAAGTGCATATGATAGTGGGGCTTCTCCACCTCAATGTGCACTCTCCACCATGTCACCGAAAACCCACATTTTCTGGACAATGGCCTCCACTCATCCTGTCACCATAGTTGCCAAAATAACAAAAAAAAAAGAAAGAAATCCAAGCACATTGAGTTTGTCTTTGTTAAACGCTTGGCCATGTGTAAATAAACACGCGTGTGGTAGACACTGCCGTTGTGTACCGGGGCGCTGGGCTCCGCGGGAAGAGTGAGTTCCCGCCCAGCAATCAATGGAGGAGCCCCGCATGGCTCAGTGCCCATGATGTGTACCTGACAGGTCACTGAGTCAAGCACTGCGGCAGCGGGATTTCTGAAAGGCGGGAGGGTTTTTAGGAAAGATCATCAATAACCTATGCAGCCCCGCAAGCTAAAATAATTACAGTGGAACGGCATGCTTCAGGATGTCAGCTGACTTCCTGTAAGGGTCAGGGAGGACGCAGGCTGCCTTCACCCCTGTCCCCCATGTCGGGGAAATGACCCACCAATGTTTGTTCGGTTTTGCCCTTTTTTTCTGAAATTAATATATTGATCAGTTGGATTAAGAATGGAGATCAGGCCCAGCCGACCATGGCTCAGGGGTTGAGCATCGACCCAGGAACCAGGAGGTCACAGTTCCATTCCCAGTCAGTGCACATGCCCGGGTTTCAGGCTGGATCCCCAGGAGGGTCCTTGCAGCAGGCAGCCAATCAGTGATTCTCTCTCTTCATTGATGTCTCTCTCTCCCTTTCCCGTCCTCTCTGAAATCAATAAAAGTATGTTTACAGAACGAAATGTAAAATCTAAAACGGAATGCAGTCCGGTGACATCCTTCCATGCTTGCTTTCTTCATGAGGCTCAGGAAGTTTCCTCTGGGCCCAGCCACAGGACGGAGCGCTGGTTGGGAAATGTTGTCTAAGACAATGTAGATGCTCCTTCTTGGACCTATTTTTAAATTTGAAGATCTAAGGGGTGAAAAATGGACAGAGAGGGAACCAGTTATTGGATTTTGCATTTCCAACAACACGTGTCTCAAATCACACTGCGGCCTCCATTCCTCCAGGAGACTCACCCACTTCCAGTCCCAGGTTTTATTAATCTTGCCTCTCCCCCAGCTAGCTTCCCCAAAGGGCAGGCTTTCTTTTATTCAAAAATCTCAACCCAGCCCTGGCCAGTTTGGCTCAATGGATAGAGTGTCGGCCTGCAGATCGAAGGGTCCCGAGGTCGATTCTGGTCAAGGGCACATACCTCCATTGCAGGCTCCTCCCTGGCCCGGGCCCTGATCAGGGCTCATGCTGGAGGCAATCAGGCAATGTGTCTCTCTCACATCGATGTTTCGGGCTTTCCCTCTCCCTTCCTCTCTCCCTCAAAATCAACGGGAAAGAAAATATCTTTGGGTGAGGGCTAACAAAAAAAGAAAAAATTCCAAAACAATCTCAACCCAAAACACATGCATTTGCTCTTCTGAGAACAGCTTCAGCACCACGAACCATCGATTTTTAATGTTGTCACCATTGGGCGGGGGGAGGGGAGGAGGGTGAGGCAGAGTAGGAGGGCAGAGGGGCAACTGGCTGTTCCCAGGGCTCCTTCCAGCACACACTTGATGGAGGCCTCAGAGCTGATGACATTCTGTGTCTCTGAGCCAGCCGAGCCGGGCTTCCCGCGGACAGTGGAGACATCTGGGCCTGATAACAATTGCAAACACTCCGGGCCCGTTTAACAGGAACTCATGTTACCGTGTGCAACAGAGAGCTTCACAGCCCTGGGAGCGCTGGGAGAAACAAAACAGCTCCCTGCCCTGAGCTCATCTCACTGATGGGGACGTTTGGCCCTGAGAACATGTGAGTCTCTACCCACCGGAAATGGGCACTGGAAGAGGGGGCTCCCTTCGGTGAGGGGGCCCCTAAATGACACTCACTTCCCCTTCAAGAGGCGGCTTTCCAGACATGGGTTTGATTTGAGGACGGAGTGGGGAGTTTATAAAAGCGACTTCTGCACCTACTTCCCAAGGACCCAGGGCAGGAGTGAAGAGGGTGCACACTTTGGGGCTTAGCCGGAGCTGAAAAGGAAAGCACATCTCAAAGCCAGAGTTTGCGAAAGACGGTAACGTCCCCCGTTTCCACCTGGCAAGGAGCTCCCGAGCCCTGTCCTTCTGCTAACACAGGGCGTGTGTCAGCAGTCGCCCGTCCTCCCCAGGGGAGAAGTGCGATGCTGTAAGAGAGAGGGTCTCGCTGACTGTCATCTGGCAAATTTCCTGGTGTTTGCGTTTCTGCATTTTTTTACGTGTGGTGTTGATACATTAATATTCTTGATCTTGCATTCAGCAGTTTTGTGGTACAAACACGCATGCCCACCATATGCATTTGATTCGTCTAAAGCTTCTACTCTTAAAACGTTTTTAAAATACGTTTTTATTGATTTCAGAGAGTGGAAGGGAGTCGGGGAAAGAGATAGAAACATCAGTGAGGAGAGAGAATCATTGATCACTACCTCCTGCACGCCCCACGATGGGGATGGAGCCTGCAACCCAGACATGTGCCCTGACGGGGAATCCAAACATGACCTCCTAGTTCATGGATCAAGGCTCAACCACTGAGCCAGACCAGCCAGGCCAGAGTATTTTTATTTAAATATTGCCTATAACAACTGTGTTGCAGAAAATAAAAAATAATGCAAGATCTCCCATTTCTAAAGCAGGTTAGGTTTTACTCATTTTTTTGCATATTTTCCTTTTTGATTCTCAAGATACCATGAGAGAGATGTGAAGCCCCCCATGTGACAGATGTGGCCACGGAGGCTCAGATACGTGTAGCGTGCTGTCCCACATTTCACAGCGGACCCTGGCTCAGGCCCACGCTCGCTGGCCTCTGAACTAAATGAAAGTGCCTTTCTTCCCGACACCCCCTTCCCATGGCCAGCAATTTCCGTTTCCAAAGGCACTTTCCGTTCTCTCCTCCGTCATCTCCTCTAACAACGAACCTCAGAAGAGCCCACCCATTGTAAAATCACTCTAATTCCCAGGCACAGAGGGCAAATACATTTATTACGGAAGATAAAGTAACCAATGCAATGTGAATGCGGATATGTAAAACATAGACTCTTATATACATGGATAGTCACTCTACCCATGAACATGTGTTCTTTTAATATATTGTTTATTATTTTCAGAGAGAGGAAGGGAGAGGGAAAGGGAGATAGAAACATCAACGATGAGAGCGAATCATTGATCAGCTGCCTCCTGCACGCCCTTTACCAGGGATAGAGCCCCCAACCCGGGCATGTGCCCTGACCAGGAATTGGACCCTGACCTCCTGCCTGATTCATGGGACGATGCTCAACCACTGAGCCACACTGGCTGGGCAAACATGTATTATTTTAATGATGATATGCCCTATCTCCCAATGCCTTTTGTTGGGGAAGAAAATAAACCCAGATGTGCCTTCGATGTAATTAATGGGCTGAGAGACCACACTTCAAGTTCTACTGAATCATCCACTCGCTCAGTCTTAAGGCCCTCCTCCCTCCTAAAGACCAGCCCCCCTTTTGGCGAGTTGTACGGACATTGTGTTTGTTTATTTGGGGTGTGTGGGGGGGGATCCGTTTCTCTGGAAAGCTGGCTCCTGTGCTCTGAGGGTTATAAAAATGGGGATCATTTTTATTGGCAGTCCCCTGGAATAGTGCTGAGCCAAATGGAAACTGGAAGATAAGGCCCCTCGGAGGTGAGAACGCACAGCTGTTGGGAACGGCGGGAGGATCGGACCAATAAAGGAAGTGCCTATTTTTCCAGGCGCAGCGCTCGCAGGGCCAGACGGGGGTGTATATTTATGTAAGGCAGCGCCGGGCCGCTGCGGCCGTATATTGCTGAAAGAGCAGCGTTCACATTGAGGCCGAGACAAAAGGTGGAAATGAAGCCACATCCTGGCGGAGAGGGCCTCCGGACAGAATAACAACCTTGCGGAGAGCGGCCCTTGTGCGAGGCCGTGGGTCGGCCTCACAATGAGGAAATGATCAAGATGCCTTGTCAGGCCTTCAAAACACAGCGGCACACACTCACACACACACACACACACACGCGCACACACGCACGCAGGAGTAAGGCCTGACCAGCGTCCTTGGGAGGGAAGGTCATTTATCTTCCCGGGGGAGCGCGGACACAATTACTTGCAACCTTCATCAGTATCGTCCTGGAGATAGGTTTGCCGAAAGCACCAGGAAGAGCATATGTCAATGCACAGATGACAGCGGGGGCCCCATTGGGTGTGGGTTGTTATCAGGGGCTCCGGTGCGGGCACCCACTCAGGACCACATGGGAAGGACGGAGCGGGCCGGCAGCTCTGCCGGCCAGGGCAGGGGGGTGGCGGGCGGAGACCTGGCCTTATCTCCCTGTTTATTTATCCTGTCCTTTTGTTTGGGGGAAGTTGCAAGCGGGAGGGAAGGGTCATGAAATTACACTCCTCTAATGACAAATGGGGAGAGGGAAGGAGAGGCCATCCGTTTCAGGAAAACGATCAAACGAGGAGGAAAGGGAGCTGGAATAGTCACCAAACCCTGTGGCCAGGCTGGTCCGGGGGCTCTGCAGATGCTGGGCCTCCGAGCAGGGGACACAGTGGAGGGTGCACGCTCATGCTCCCAAGACGTCCACCTCTCCGTGGTGGGATGGGCTAAGCATCTCAGAAACTTGGGTCATTTTAGCCAAAAACGAAACAAAGGACCACAAGGTGAAGGATCTAAAACAAGCATCTTCAGGCACAAAAGAGGGCTTGAAACTGAAAGTGAGTCAGAAGGTCATCAATCAGACAACGCAGGGTGGACGGGGCACAGCTCATCCTTGAGGTGCCCGTATGTTTTGCAAAGGATGTGACAGTAAGGAAAAGCTTCGGGGAAACCAGGAGGCTTCCTGTGACACTGTTTGCAGTGGGCGGGGCCGGGGTGTGAGAACGTCCCTAATTGGGACGAAGCACCTGCAGCCTCCAGAATAGCGGGCTGAACTTTGAAGGGAAGCGTGGCCTTCTGAAAGGAATAGGTTCACTTCTGTTTTCATTCACTTCTGCCCGCTGCCTTGTTATAGCTGAATATTAAGCTGTCCTTTCAAAAAAAAGAAAGAACGAAAGAAAAAGAAGGCGGAGGGCAGTGATTTTGTTTCCTCCATCATCCCTTCTTCCGAAGTGTGACCCACCTTGTGGCAGCCAGGCCCCCCAGATTGCACATCTCAGCCCCAGGTTATCAGGACTTGGTAGTCAGCGACCTTCTCCATAAGAACAGAAATAATATATTAAAAATAGTATCTTCAGTGATATGTAAAGTAATAAGAATTAAAATAATATACACTGAGTGGCCAGATGATGATGATCTCTGAGCGCATAATAATCTGGCCACTCAGTGTATATCCTATATAATAAAAGGCTAACATGCAAATTGTCACCTCGACCAGGAGTTTGACCAGCAGGCAGGCCAGCCAACCACCCATATCCCCTCCCCCTGGCCAGGCTGGCCGGACCCCACCCATGTACAAATTCATGCATTGGGACTCTAATATATATGTATACTAATAAAAGAGTAATATGCTAATTAGACTGGGAGACCTTCCAGGAGGTCTTCTGGATGTTCTTCTGGACAAAGCCATGGTGGCGGGGCCGAGGTAGAGGCAGTTAGAGGCTAAGAGGGGAGGGTAGATGTGGGTGATCAGGCCAGGATGGGATGACGGCAGTTGAGGCCAAGAGGAGGGGGGGCAGCTGGGCCTGAGCAGGCTGTTGGTGGGGGTCAGTTGGGATGGCCAGGACAACAGGGGGGCAGTTTGGGGTGAGCAGGCCAGCAGGGGGGCAATTGGGGGCAAGAAGGCCAGCATGCAGTGTGGTTAGGGCAATCAAGCAGGCAGGCAGATGAGCAGTTAGGAGCCAGCAGTCCCAGATTGTGAGAGGGATGTCCAACTGCCAGTTTAGGCCAGATCCCTGTAAACTAGCAGTAGGACCTCCTCTGAGGGCTCCCAGGTTGGAGAAGGTGCAGGCCAGGCTGAGGAACATGCACTCCTCGTCCCTCCCCCTCCCCTGTACATGAATGTCATGCACCGGGCCACTAGTATGTATATATACTGAGTGGCCAGATTATTATGTGTTCAGAGATCATAATAATCTGGCCACTCAGTGTAGATCTCTCTCTCTCCCTCTCCTTTCTCTCTCTGAAAAGAATAACAAATACATTACACACACACAGACACCACAAAAGCGGTGGAAAATAGACCTGAGTTGCATTTCCCACATCATGCTGTGTTCAGCTCTGCCGGGTTCTCACTTCGTATGAGCTGACACTGTGCACTGGCAGTTTCTATTCCACACAGAAGGGCTAAGCTCTCCATGGCCCTCGGTGTGCAAGCCCTCTCGTGTGTATATGTGTGTGTGTGTGTGTGTGTGTGTGTGTCCCCTGCACACGTGAACATGTGCATGTTCATCTGTCTTTTCAGAAATCGCTCTTTTTCTCTTTCAGCTTCAACTGTGGTGAAAAGCTCTCTCTTAAAAGTTCCCTATCTTTTTTTTAACTCATTTCCTGTTTGATTTTGTGTTTTCCTTCCTCTCTTCTCCACTTTCGATGACAGTTCACCGTTAGGGGCCTGTCTGCTTGTAAAAGCCAGCAGTGTGCAATGGGGACATTTCATGGAACCTTTGCTGGCGACTTCTTAGACACAGCGCTGAAGACTCCCGGGACCCCCAGCTTAGCACATTCCTGAAACCCCCCCTTCCCAC
Source organism: Lasiurus borealis (assembly GCA_004026805.1). Classification (NCBI taxonomy): domain Eukaryota; kingdom Metazoa; phylum Chordata; class Mammalia; order Chiroptera; family Vespertilionidae; genus Lasiurus; species Lasiurus borealis. The sequence continues at coordinate 14,028 of PVJN01046457.1, forward strand.
GCTCCTCAGGCTGGGCTCACGCAGCCTCATTCCTGGCTCCCGCACCTCGGAATGGCCCGTGCAAGGCCGATTCCCATCAGCCCTCTGTCCCATCCCTGTGGAAAACCTCCTATTCGGACCATCCACCCCAGCTCGCCGCGTACCCGCTGGTTCTGGAAACGCATGGGTGGAGGACACGCTGAAACGGTCGCTCACTCAGGCATAGCTGAGAAGTGCTTTAAGGGAAAAAAAAAAAAAGTCATTTCCACAGAGTTTGAGCTCCATGGAGAAAAAAAAGATCTTAAAAACGCCGTTCCGCCTCCATGCCTATATTTAAAACATTCTTACAGTCTCCTCACTGGATGAATTTCCTGAACTCAGAAGTATTGGTCACAGCCCTGCTGGCGTGGCTCGGTGGTTGAGTGCCGACTTAGGAACCCAGGGTCATGGTTTGATTCCCGGTCAAGGGCACAGGCCCGGGTTTCGGACTCGATCCCCAGTAGGGGGTGTGCAGGAGGCATCCGATCCACAATTCTCTCTCATCATGGAAGTTTCTCTCTCTCTCCCTCTCCCTTCCTCTCTGAAATCAATACAAATATATGTATTTTAAAAGAATTACTGGCCACACCTGCAGCAGTGTATACAAAAGCAAAACAAAACAAAACAAAACAAAACACCCACTGTGCTGGGCAGAAAATGCTTCCTCTCTGGTCTCTCCCTTCACCCTTCCCGAAGAAACCCTGGGAACTGCTGCAGGCATCCCTGTGTTTGCTGCGGCGAAGAAACCCCCACTTAAACATGGTTTTTAACCTTTCCACCTCAGCCTCTTCCATTCCCCTTCCTCCCACTCCAGGCATTTAGGTAAATTAGGACGAGGTCCCCCCATAAAAAGGCGAGGGGATCCGTTCACCGTCCACCTCTAATTTATTCATGGAGGAGAGGGGCCCGGCCGGCCGGGCTGTGCATCATGCTGTCAGGATGACTTTGTCTCTCCGGAGAAGGAAGGAGGAAGGGCAGGGGCTGGCGCTCGGCTTGCCTGCTAATCGCCGGGAGGCCGGGAGGCCGGCGTCTTCCTGCCTGGCTCCGGGCGGGAGCTAAAGTCGCAAACAGGAGCGCCGGGCCTGAATCAGCACCTGCGCGTGTGTGAGTGTGTGAGTGAACATGTGTATCCTCATTCCACATATTCAGATATCAGGAATAATACACACACACACACACACACACACACACACACACAGAGTGGCCAGATTATTATGATCTCTGAACAAGGTAGAATATATACACTCTAATATATATATAAAAGATATAAGACTATATATATTAGAGTCCTGGTGCATGAATTCATGCATGGGTGGGGGCTGGCCAGCCTGGCCAGGAGGAGGGGATATGGGTGGTTGGCCAGCCTGCCTGCTGGTTGAACTCCTGGTCCAGGGGACAATTTGCATATTAGCCTTTTATTATATAAAGTATATACTGAGTGGCCAGATTATTATGCGTTCAGAGATCATCATCATCTGGCCACTCATTGTAGACATAATAGATTTTATAGACTGCATGTATAAGACAAATATGTATTCCATCGATCCGAACCTGTTTACTTATCATTATTGTATCAATGCACCATCATTTCAGTGGATTTATAACAATGGAAAATAGCCCTGGCCGGTGTTGCTCAGTGGATAGAGCTTCAACCTGCGGATTGAAGAGTCCCCGGTTCGATTCAGGGCAAGGCACATGCCTGGGTTGCAGGCTCCATCCCCAGTAGGAGGTGTGCTGGAGGCAGCCTGATCAATGATCTTCTCTCAGCATTGATGTTTCTCTCTCTCCCTCCCTCCCTCTTTCTTCCTCTCTGAAATCAGTAAAAATATATTTAAAATTAAATACACCAAAACAGCAGAAAATAGACCTGAGTTACATTTCCCACACCAGGCTGTGTCCAGCTCTGCTTGGTTCTCACTCCGTGTGAGCTGACTCTGTGCACCATGCACTTGACCATTCCTGTTTCCGCACAGAAAGACTAAGCTCCCCATGGCCTCCGTGTGCAAGCCCTCAAGTGTGTGTGTGTATGTGTGCGCGTGTGTCCCCTGCACACGTGAACACGTACAAGTTCATCTGTCTTTTCAGAACTCCCTCCTCTTTCAGCTTCAACTGTGTGTGTAATGCTCTCTCTTAAAAGCCCCCCCCCCCACTCTCTCTTTTTCTTTTTAACTCATTTCCTGTTTTTTTCCCTTCCTCTCTCCTTTCCTCCACTTTCGATTATATTTCACATTTAGGGGCTTGTGGGAAAAGAGAAGGGAGCCCTCTAATGCGAAAGACCTTATTCCAGTTGATGAATAGGTTCCTCGGTTTCGCCGTTCCCACCTCAGCATTCAAAAATTATCATCTTTTATACATGCGGCCGCGGGCGGGGGGTGGGCC
>PVJN01046458.1:0-16791 GCA_004026805.1 Lasiurus borealis
GGAAGCCGGCCGGCTGCCCCGCGGGGACGCTGCGCAGCAAGTACAAGTGGAAGGCCGCCAGCCCCTCGGCCTCCTCCTGCTCCTTCCGCTGGCCGCCCGAGGCCGGCAGCAAGGACCACGCCTTCCCGCTCTCCCCGGTCCCTTCCGCGTCCCCGCCGGGCCACAAGCCGGCCGTGGGGCCCAGCGGCCTGCGGCCCCTCCTCAGCGAGACGCCCGGGCTCTCGGCTTACAAAGTGAAGAGCCGCACCAAGATCATCAAGAGGCGGGGGAGCGCCACGTAGGTGTCCCGGCCGCGTGGGCGGTGCTGTCTGTGGGCAGTGGGCCGGGCCTGGCACCGCCCTCCTGGTGACTCAGTGCCCGGGGGAGGGCCCGCCTGCGGCGGTGGGGGCGGGAGGGGAAGCATCACTCGCCCCTCCTGGTCTCTGGTGGAGCCTGAGTGAGAGGGCCCTTTGTTGGCAGGGATGAGGCCGGGCTACGGCAGAGGGCGGGGCTCGGCAGGGGCAGGACGTGCCTCAGGCCCCAGCCAGGCAGGGCAGGTGGAGGCTGGTGCCAGCAAGCCCGCCCGCCCTGTCAGGAGAGGCTGCTGGACATCTCCCATCCCGGCCCGGGACCTGTGGGCAGGAGTCTGCCTGGCCCGGTGGCGGCTAGACAAGCGTGGGCTGTGTGTGTCTGAGGGGGAGCCGCCCACGGTGGCTACATGCCTCCCCCCAGCTCCACCCGGTGGCTTGTGAGGAGGCTCAGAGGTGGCATGTGGCCTGGCCAGTGGCTACTGCTGGCCACGCAGAGGGCCTCCCTCTGCCCTCAGACGTGGCGCATGCCCATCCTCTGAGGTCCTTCCCACCGCCCAACCGTGGTCTCTGTCCTGCTGTCCCTTCTGGATGACCCCATCTTTTTCTGGGTGGTGGCGGCCTCTGTCGGGATGGACAGGAGGGGGCTGTGGGATTAGCCCCTTCTGGGGATACCCCGTCTCCTCTGCCCCCAGCCCAGCTCCGCTGGGGCTCTTGGCCTGCGGAGGGGAGGAGACAGACGGGGTGGGGTCAGGCCACTCTGCTCTGCTCCCCACCTACCCGGGCTCAGGGACCAGCCCTGGGATCTTCCTGCTGTGGCTGGGAGCCTGCAGGCTGGTGCCGCTGAGGGGGGAGCTGTGGGCTCCATTGGCCGCCTCCTGGGGCCGGTTCCATGGGCTGTTGCGAGTGGGCCGGGGCGGGGGTGTCCCCTGCGGGGCTGTGCGAGCTGCCGGCGTTGTCTCCGCAGCCTTCCCGGGGACAAGAAGAGCAGCCCCCCGCCGGCTGCCACCGCCAAGAGCCAGTTCAACCTGAGGAGGAGGCAGGTCCTGCGGGGCAGAGGCGGCCCTGCCCCGAAGAAGACGCCCCCCAAGAGCCTGATGCAGGTCACCCGGCACCGGCTGTGCTGCCTGCCCCCCGGGCGCGCCCACCTCCCCATCAGGGAAGGTAGGAGGCGGGAGGGGCTCCGGGAGGGGCTCCGGGAAGGCCGGCCAGCTGCGTTCCTTTTGGGGGAAGGAGTGGGAGGTGGATGAGAGGGTGCCGCCCAGCTCTTCTGAAGGAGGAGGCGGGGGTTCCCCCGGCCCCCCCTCTGTCTGTTGTCCTTCTGTGAGCCACTGGTGGTTAGGGGCCGGCTGTGAGGTGCCGGCAGCACATGGGCTCGTGGTGGAGGTCTGGGCCGTGGGGAGTGGGCACGGGGGAGGCAGGGGTCCCTGGATGCCGTCCTGGAGGGCCAGGGCTCCCCTGGGCGCACCTGGTCCTGGGGGTCTCCTTTCCCTCCCCTTGGAGCAGCAGGGAGTGTGTGGTGAGACTCGCCGGGCCAGTGGTCCGCAAACTGCGGCTCTCGAGCCACAGGTGGCTCTTTGGCCCTTGGAGTGTGGCTCTTCCACAAAAGACGACGGCCTGGGCGAGTCTGTGTTGAAGAAGTGGCGCTAGAAGAAGTTTAAGTTGAAAAGATGTGGCTCTCAGGAGTTTCAGTCGTTGTGCTGTTGACGTTTGGCTCTGTGGACCAATGAGTTTGCCGACGGCTGTGGCCAGGCTGGTGCCTGTGAAACACGGAGGCAGCAGGGCTGGGGCCGGACCCTGGGCGTGGGCTTTGCCGCTGAGCGGTGGGGCTAGCCTCCTCTCAGGCCTGTGCCGTGCGGCCAGCTGAGGCTTGGGCAGGCCGGCGGGACCGTGCCTCAGAGCTCAGGGCCTGGGGGAGCGGCCGCCAAGGACGGCGTGGGCCCCGGAGGGACAGAGGGACGTGAGGTCCGGCTGCGGGCTGGCCGCCCACCCGCCCTTCTTCCGTGGCCAGTGTGGGCTTGGTGGCACCAGGTGGTGCCGGTGAGGCAAGCCCAGCCCCAGCCTCAGCCCCAGCCCGCCGCCTGCCGTGCGGCCGGGTGCCAGCAGAGGGCGCACCCGCCCCTCTTATCCCCGGCTCCGTCTTTTTTCTGGTAATTGATTGCCTAATTCCCTATTTATGTGAAAGAAAGCAGATATCAAGTAATTTGCAGCAATAACCTGCTAATGCGGGGCCAGTATCGAAACTCCCCTGTTCGTTTCAAGTGGCAGATAAAACACGAATACATAATTATCCTCGCAAATTGGATTGTTTTAAATAACCGAGAGGCTGCGGCCGGAGAAGGCCGTCCCGTCTCCCTGGAGCTGCCGTGGCGGTGTAATTGCCGCGTTCAATCAATTCCCCGGCATTAGAGATTCCATCACCATCAACATTACGCTTTATTCATTGTGATGGCTGAGAGCCGGGCCATTTCTCCTCTTTTTCTTAACTGGCAAAATTAATCAGGGAAGAGATTTTAAACATTTACCCGTGCGAAAGAGGTCAGCGCTGCCACTATATTGCTCAGCAGATAAGGGGCTAATAAAAAGAAAATTGAATTACTAATGATCACCAGGAACGGAGTGTATAAAACCTGGCAATCGCCGGTTCAGGGAGAGGGAGAATCAATTTTCCCGGGACAAGGTGTGCTCGTTTTTTATTTTGGCGCATATTATCAGCAATTTAATTTGAGAGCGCATAAACAGGAGGAAACAGTTAGGGAATAATGAGCCCGGAGGTGTAGCGTGCTGGAGGATGTATGCTGTACACAATTTATTTGGCACAACAGATAATCACTTTAATTGAATTCAAAACTGCATTGTTCAGCAGGCTGGGTCCGGGCGGCGAAGGTTCCCTCCGCCTCTCGCTGCCCTCCCTGCTCCCCTCCCCGCTGCCCTCCCCGCTCCCCTCCCCGCTCCCCGCCCTCCCGGGGCCTGGCTCCTGGCTCCTGGCTCCGAGGGCTCAGTCAGTCTTTGACGGGAGTGAGGGGGGCGGGAGGCTTGGGCCGCCACGGGCTGGGGGAGCAGGGGGCCTCGGTCTCCATCTATGGCTGCGGTCAGTCGTCCTCTCTCCCTTTCCCCTGGGCTGTCTGTCCACCGGCCTCAGGGGGACGGGAGAGGGTGCCTGCGGAAGGGCCCCAACGCTTTGCTGATGGCCAGCCGGCCGCCCAGGGGCCCGTGGGGCTGGAGGAGGCAGGAGCAGAGAGCCTCTCGCCGACCTCAGCAGTGGTTTCCAGGTGACCGCCCGCCCGCTCGGGGGATTGCGGCGATTAGTGCCCCGCTGGGAGCTCGCGGCCTCAGCCCCACGTGGGCCGTCTCCGTGCGGCGCCCAGCGGTTCAGGCCAGCTCCCAGGCGCCGCCTCCTCCTCGGGTCTGGCTGGGCCCAGCGCTGTCCCTCGGGCACCTGACGGCTCCGGCTGCACCTGAGCCCCGGGCCTGGCTCCGGAGGCAGAGCTGTGTTCCTGCCGCTCCGTGGGGCTGGCGGCAAGAGGGCTTCCTGGTGACAGGGCAGGCCACTCCGGCAGCCGGTGGGCGGCCTGTGCTGGGAGGCCGAGGTGAAGACAGGGTGGGCGGGTGTCATCGCGCCCAGAGGCCCACTGCCCACCTGCCCCGACAGGACATCTGGCCATGGCCGCCCCTTCCTCTCAGCCTCTCCCTCACAGCCCCTCCCTCTCATGCTGTGTGGGGTACTGGGGTGGGTACTGGCGAGGCGCTGCAGCCGCACTCACTGGGGAGACAGCCCTGGGTGGCCTGCGCTAGCCTCGGCTTCAGGAGGTCAGTGGTGGAGCCAGCCGTGCCCTGGTGCCCTGTGTGCCCAAGAAAGGAGGCATTGTCTCACCCACAAAGCGTTCCCAGGGTGCTGTGGGGCGGTCAGGAGCAGGGGTTCTGTTTAGAGTGGCCAGGCTGCTGGGTGGGCCAGGGGCGGGGGGCTACGGGCTCTGCCTGGTGGGACGGGGGAGCCTGGGGGAGAGGCCCAGGCCGGCCTGGAGCCCAGCAGGGCCAGGGCCAGGCTCCGAGCCGTCCGTCCTCTCTCCCAGGGTTTCTCCGGGTGCTGGCAGCCCGGCCGGAGCCTGCAGGCTGGGACTGGCACGGCCCGGCCCCTCCCCATGGCTGTGGCCGGCCAGGAGTTGGCCTGGGTGCTGTGTGGCTGGGGGTCAGCGGCCCCTCACGCCCTCCCACCCTGCGTGTCTGGATTCCGTTCCTATGGCCGCACCACAAGGGCAGAGCCGGTAAGTCGGTCTGAGGTAGGGGCTCGGGAGGGAGCGCCCCAGTCCTGAGTTTTGCATAAATGGCCGGGCCCGCGGAGGCTCGGTTTTACGTTTCCGCGCTGATTATCGCTCCCGAGCGAGCGGGCAGGAATCGCCTGTGTGCCCGGAGCGAGGACGCCCGGCAGCTGCGCCCTCTGGGAGCTCGGGAAGCGGTGGGTTCTCAGGGAGCCCGGGGCTTGCACCAGGGCCCTCCCAGGGGCACCCTCCTGGCGGCTGGGTCCCAGGTGGGGGTGGCTCGGCCTGATCCTCGTGTCTGATGCCGGGGTGGCGTGCCCAGGTGTCACACCTGTGTCTGGCCGAGTCAGGGGCTCCTTGCCCACCAGCTCTGCCCTCTGCCTCAGCCCTCGGGTCTCCCTGCAGCCCCCTCCTGCGGTCTGTCCGCCTGGCTCTCCTGGGCCCAGCCCTCGCGTCGCCAGGGCAGGCTGGGTGTGGCCAGGCCTCCACGTGGAGGTGGGTCTTGGTCCCCTAGGGATGGGCCCGTGCCCGTGGTGTCCCTGCCCAGCGCAGGGCTGGCGGCAGGGCTGTGGGAGGAGGCAGCTCACCGCCGCAGGACACCTTCTCTCTCTGCCACCCGCTGCTCTGTGCCCTCCCCGCCCAGTGCGCTGGCCGTCAACGGATGTCACCTGCCCCGGGCACTGTGCGGGCACGGGCAATGGGCCAGCCTGGAGACAGAAAGGGCGACTCTGGGTGGCAGAGAGAAGACAGAGGGACTGGCCAGCTGGCCGGGCGGCAGGGAGGAGGGGCCAGGCTGGGCAGGGCTTCCTGGGCCCAGAGCGGAGGAACCTGGTGCAGGGCGCACAGCGAGTTCCGAGGTCGGGGAGGTGCCCACTGAGTGTGACTGAGCCAGGCAGGCGCTGACTCCTGCCCCACCTCCCGCAGGTGCCAGGCCTCCCAGACCCCCAGCCGGTGGCTGCCCTCTGTACCCTCCCTCGACCGGCCTGGGAGGCCCTCGTGGACCCAGCACTGTCTGCCATGCTGCTGCCGCTGGGCTCTGGGCTCTCGGGGGGCGGGGGACAGAGAGCCACGCTGCTGGCTGAGTGACGGCCGGGCCAGACCCTGTGTCCAGGCCACCCTCTTCCTGAGGGGGCGAGGCTGCGGCCCTGGGCCTCCCTGTGTGGCAGCAGCCGCATGTGTGGGCCTGTGCACCGTGAGTGGCTTGCTGGGCTCCTCCTGGGCTGTGCCAGGCCCCAGGGCCCTGCCATGCGGCTGAACACGGCACCGGCACGAAAGGCACAGGTGGGGGCCGCGGCGTGGGTGCCTCTGGGTCCCGCGAAGCCCCCATGAGGCCGCAGCCAGGAGGGTGCGGGCGGCCGTCCTCCGCCGGGGTCGGTGCAGCGGGTCGGGGAGGGCAGGGCTGGCCAGCATCTGGGAAAACCCCAGGAGGAGCGCAGGGCGGGCTGCTTCCCAGCAGCCGAGGCCGAGGACGGGCACCCCGGGAGCCTCCTTAGGCTGCATCCTCCCGCCTGCGCTCCTCCTCAGCCTCGGGCGGGAGCCGGCGCCTGGCGTGGCAGAGCTGCTGGGTCCCGCTGGCCACCAGCAAGTCCTGGGCTCCCCGAGGCAGCGGCCTGGTCCGCTCCGTGTTGGCTGCGTGTTGGGGTCTGTCAGGGCTGTGCCTCCTGTGTCAGCCGGGGGAGCGCCGCTCTGGGCCAGCCCTGTGCCCAGGATGCTGCCTCGCACGCTGCCGTTGTAGCTGCAGGCTCTGCCTCCTCGGTGACCTCCGAGCTGTGCCGGCTCCTGCAGCTCCTGCATTGTCCTTCCTGAATCCGAGGGATTAGGTGGCGACACGGTGCCCCCCACACCCCCTGTGAGAGCGGCGGCAGCCCTAACCCCGAAGGTCGGGTGGGGGCTGCGTGAGGCAGGAGCCTGCTGGCCCCGAGGCCTTAGAGTGGGGAGGGCTGTTGGGCGCCTCCATAGGAGCGTGGGGGTGGACGTGAGTGGCGAGGCCAGGAGCCCGTCTCAGCTGCTCCAGCGCTGGGGTCCCAGGGCTAACAGAGCACGGCCACGCTGCCTGCACCCGCTGGGCAGGCACCACCGGCCATGTGACCCTGCTCACGGCCTGTGACGGAGGCTCCGGGCGCGAGCTGCCTGCGTGGACTGGGCCCTGCCTTTGGGAGCGGGAGGCATGGCTAGGGGCACGCCCGGCTTCCCGCCAGCTGTCACTGTCTTTGGGGTACGCCTCCTGAGCCTGGGTGTGCTGGGGCTCCCTGCTCCCACAGTGATGGGGAAGAGGAGGGGAATGCACCCCACAACGTACAGCGACTGTCAGGGAGCAGACCCGGGTCCGCACAGACGGGGAGAGCGGGGTTGGGGGGTGTGCGCCTGCAGCCCACAGCCCCTGCTCGGCGGCTGCAGGCCGGGGCTCGTGCTGCGCGAGTGGGGGCGAGTCGGGTGGGAGAGGGTCTCCATCTCCCGCTAACGGGCTGACAGGCGCGGCGCCTGCATGCCGGCTGACAGCGCTGTCATTAAGCACCAGGTGGAGTGGGACGCGCTGACACGCTTTTTGTCACCGCGCCGCCTGCCTCGCGGCCTGCCGTGCTGGCGGCTCAGGTGCCGCGTGGCCTGTCGGCGGCCGCTGTGACTTGATCGTCGGTAAGTGTCAGGACGACGGGCTGCAGGAAGGCGGTGCTGAGCACCACTCCGTGTCGGTGTGCATGGCCCCACGCTGTCCTGCCGCTGCCTATCCTTCCCAGGAGGCGCTGGGGCTCCGGCAGGGCCCCGGGTTCACCCTCACTCCCGGCAGAGCCGTGTGCCCCCCTTGCCCTCGGGAGCCGGGTGTCCCTCACCTGTGGAGCCGGGTGCCCCTCGCGGGGCAGCCCCAGGCACAGGCCCGAGGCCCTGACTGCGGCAGCGCTTTCCGCACTTGAGGTGCCGGAGCCAGCGGCGAGCTCAGGAAACGGAGTGATTTATTAGACTCATAAAAATGCATGCCCGCGATTCCAGTCACCCCGTCTGAGGCTTGTTAGAGCGCGGTCCCTGGCAGCTCCCGCCGTGTCCGCGCGGGGGGGGGGGGGTGCCCATGCCTCCTGCCTCGGCGGCCTTCGCGGCGCTGGGAACGGAGGGCCCGCACGCACAGGAGTGGCTATCCCGGGAGGGCGGGCGGGCTCTGCTCCGGCCGGAGGGGGCGGAGGGCCACGCCGGGCTGGGCCAGGAGCGGGGCACGGAGGGCTGGCGGCGGGGGCAGGCGAGGTCTGCCGGGCGTGCCAGGGCCTCCTCGCTGGCCAGGCTGGGTCCGTGGGGGTGGAGCCCCCGCCCGGGGCATGCCTCTGGCCTGGCGGCAATCCCCCTCCTCCCCGGGGCCCCGGAGACCTCCCAGCTGTGCCCTGCCCGCTGGGCCGTGCGGCGGGCACTGTGGTCTGTGCAGAGGAGAGGGAGGGACAGCTCCCACGTCTCCCAGCGGGGATGCTCCGCCAGAGCCGCCTGAGCCAGCCTCTGTGTCCTCCCCTCCCCCACCCTGAGCCAGCTGCCCGTGAGCGTCTGCACCGCCCGGCTCCCCAGCCCCGGCTCCCTGCCCGTGAGCGTCTGCACCGCCCGGCTCCCCAGCCCCGGCTCCCTGCCCGGCACTGGCAGCGGCTGGCAGGCGGGGAGAGAGCCCCGCCCTCCCGCCCAGGCCCGTGGCTGAAGCTTCCCCACGAGGTGGGGCTGGGTCAGGCAGAGGGCCGGGCCAGCCCAGGGAGAGCAGTGGCCAGGTTCCCTTCAGGCCCTGGCAGGACCCTGCTGCCCCCTAAGCCGAGAGGGCAGGTGCAGGCCCACGTAGCTCCTCACCAGCTCCGTAGAAGCTGGGCCATGGGTGCCTCCGCCAGGTCCCGGGCCAGATCCCCTTCCGGGGCTCACTCCCAGCAACACGCGTGGGGTGACATCTGGGTCCCAGCCCTGCATCTGGACACATCCAGCCTGGCTGAGCCCAGAACTGGGGGGCCTGGGGTGCAGGTGGTGGGGTGCTGGGTGAGCCCTGAGGCCCAGGGCTGCCAGCCAGGTCCCAGGGGAATGACCACACATATGTGTGTGTGTGTGCACGCGTGTGTGCACGTATGCACATCTGCACGTGTGTCCTGAGGAGCAACCAGCACGGCTGCAGAGATGGTGCCGGCTCATCGGGGCAGCCCGGGGCCAGCAGTGAGGGCACGGGGGCTCTGGACCGGCTTCCTCTTGGAGAGGCGGGACATGGAGAGTGCTCTGGGCACCCCATCTGCAGCACGGAGCACCCTCGGCCTTCCTCCTGCTGCTTCCTTCCTGCAAATGGTCCTTGTTACCCCCAAACGCAGCCCTGGCTCACCATCTCCAGAACCACAGGGATCACTGACAGACAGCTTAGATGGGACTGACTTTCAGGAATGCCCTGATGGACGGGCAGCCCCGAGAAGGCAGCTGGAGCCGAGCAGGGTTTGGGGGCCAAATCCCAGCCCTGCACCTGGGTCAGGCCTTCCAGGAGGCTCTGAGGCCCTGACCCCTGACCCCTGGGTCCTGGGCTCTGGCTCCTGGCTTTTGGGTCCTGGGCTCTGGGCTCTGGGTCCTGAGTACTGAGTCCTGGGCTCTGGGTCCTGGGCTCTGGGCCCTGGGTCCTGAGTACTGAGTCCTGGGCTCTGGGCCCTGGGCTTCAGCCCTGGGAGCAGCACTTGGCCAGCATGGCCATCCCTGGGGACAGGGTCCTCCTGGTGTGGCTTTGCTTCGGCTCCACCCTGGGCCTGAGGCCCGCCAGTCCGGCTCTGCACTCGGCTTGGGTGTGTGTGCCTGCCAGTTCCTGTTTCTGCACCTTCCCCAGGAGTGCAGCTTGGCCATGGGGAGGCTCTGACCCAGAGCCAGGTGGGCCCTGCTCCCTGGGCTGCCGTGTCCTCGGGGCTGACGACAGCCACCTCAGCCCCGGGCGTGAGTGAGTGGGGAGGAGCACGGTTTACGACGGGGCAGCACTCAGTGTGGCTTCAGACAGGGCCCGGACGCAGCCTTTCGAGCTGCCTGTGGCGGGGGCGGTGGGGTGGGGCAGGGCAGACACGGAGCCGGAGTCAGGGTGGCTGTTGATGCAGAGCGGGTGGCAGTAACTGAGAAGGTGGAATCGCACTGGATGGAGGCCACACCGCATTGTCCCTCCCCCTTGGGGACCAGCCTGGCACCCCTCTAGGCGCGTGGCTTGTCTTCTAGTTCTAGAGCGTCCGACGGGCTCTCCATGCCCGGCTCCCATCGGCATTGGGGAGCAACGGATGGATGTGGGGAGACTCACTGTGGCGCCCCCGACCCCTGACCCCGACCCCCACTCAGCTGGTTTGGGAGCAGCCTTCTCTCTCCTGAGCAGTGGCCACAGGCCGCTCTTTGCACGGCCGGCAGCTCTGGATTCATCTTCTCGCTCGTTGAATTGTGGGATCAGTCATTCCTTTCCCCCGTTATTTCCCTTCGAGTTCCGTAACAACCTCAACTCCTCTCAACTCCTGCTCCTCGGGAACAGCGAGAGCAGGGTCCTCCCTCTGGCCGGCTCTGCCCAGTGTGCTGGGCCCGGGGACCCTGACCCCCCCAGGGCTGGTGAGAGGGCAGTGCGTGCTGGGGGGCCAAGCCTGTCTGCCTGGGCTCTGCCTGCCCGCCGGCCCAGCGGCTGCAGGCTTCTGGGTGCCCCGCAGGCTCCCCGCCGCGCCCAGGGCTGGGGCGTGGGAACCAGGGAGGCCGGGCGCCGGCGGCTTGCGGAGCGAGGGCTGCTGATGGATGGGCTCATACTCCATTCCGATATGATGCCAGCAGTTTTTGTGGTTTGTCTTCCATTGCGGTAGTAAAGTTTTTAATTAGGAAAGCTAATGAGATCGATCAGTCATTAGAAGTGACCTCTGCGCGGCGGGGCGGAGGGCTGTGTGTGCGGGCCTGATAACGCGCCCCGGCCTCGTCGGCAGTAACGGCGCGCAGGGTTTGATGTGAGCGAAACGTGCCACGGGGATACATCATGCGGAGAAAAAAATTACAGCCCTGGGAGCCTGTAATGAAGGGAATTAAACCAACATCCTATCTAAATAACACGATTATCTACACAGGCCCTCCGCCGGCCTCGGGGAGGGGGGGGGGCGGGAAGGAGCGCTGCCTGCGGGCGGCAGGCCGAGGGGGGGGCCGGGGCCCCCTGCCTCCCGAGAGCCTCGCCTGGCACAGGTGCCCCCACCTCTGCCCACCTCTCCCCACCGGTGGGCTGCCCAGTGTGGGCGTCTCTGGGGGTAGAGCCCGGAGGAGCCCTGTGCTGGGGTCTTGTCGGGAGCCCCTGGGAGCAGAAGCTGAGGTGCTGTGCAGGCAGGCAGGGTGGGGCGCTAGCCCTCAGGACAGCTGGGCATTAGCTTAGTGACCTGGGCAGTGCAGCGGCAGCTGAGTCCGCTGTGCACCCCGATGTGCTCCTTGAAGCTGTGGGGACATTGCCAGCATCAGGTGGAAGGGATGCGGGCAAAGCAGGGCCCTGCAGTTGCATGAGTCTCAGAGGAAGGAAGCCGGGTGTACGTGGGCACCTGGTGTGCGCACCCCCAGCCTCCGGGACCGCCTGAGGGACCCTGGGTGCAGTCCCAGGCGTGGGGACATGGGTGGTGCTGCGGAGGGCACCCGTCTCTCCCCCACCTCCCTCCCTCCCACAGGCTTAGGCCTGTGCCCAGCCTCCTGGAGCCCAGGCTGTGGGGCTGGGGATGTGCCCAGCCTGGGGGTCGGGCTGCCATGTCCCCGCCGGCCTCACTGACCGCCTTCTGGGTTTTCTCTGCAGCCTCCAACCTCAACGCCCTGCCAGCCCCGGCCACCAGCAAAGTGATCAAGACTCGATACCGCATCGTTAAGAAGACCCCAGTGTCGCCTTTCAACTCGGTCCCCTTCCCCCTGTCCCTGCCTTCCTGGCGGACTCGGCGGCTCTCCCTGTCCAGGTAGGAGGCCCTGCTTGGGGCTTGGGCTTCGGGCTGCGGGTGGGGAGGCCGAGGGCACCAGGCTCGCCGCTGGTCTCCAGTCTGTTCAGCAGTTTCTGCCCCAGATGCATGGCCACCTGTGTGCCCAGTGCCTGAGACACGCCCGCACACGTGCTCATGCCTCCCGCACCGGCGAGCCATCAGCTGGCACTGGGGCTGTGGTGCCCTCCGGAGGCACTGGTGGTGATGGCTGGGCCCTGAGCAGCCCTGTGGGACCCGTGGCCATCTTGTGGAGTGTAGACTGACGGCTGAGGGCGGGAGGGAGGCCTCGGCTGCGTGTGGTGTCGGCTCCCTTTGAGCTGCTTGGCTCGGGCTGTGGGCAGAGGGTGCCCCTGCGGCCTCCACAGATGTGGGCACACAGCCTGCCCTGGCCCCGGTGCCCACGGCCTCCTCCTGCCCAGCCAGGCCACAGGGAACGTGGCCCCGTGCCTGCTGCTCTGGGCGCCGGAGCTGGAAGTATATTTTAAGTTAATTTTACTGCACTTTTAGTAACATTTTTGTTTTAAATAGATTTATAAGCAGCTTGGGGGCTATTTCTACAAATTTATGAAGATAATTTTCCCTCTCTTGATAAGGTTGAATTTACACCTGCTATTTCCATATTAATTCACAGTGCTAAGTGGGTCTAATTTTCTTCCGTTCTTCTGTCTGGTGAGCGTGGCCTTTTCCTAATGCAATTTCCCCCTCACTAAATCACTGTGATCGGGAGTCAGGATCGAGCTGAATTAACTTAAATTAATTTACTTAACAAGAGATTGTCGTGAACGAGGTTCAGATTTATTGCTTCGTACTCCTGCCGCTCCTCCCGCCATGCGTGCCCCGGTCCCCCTCTGGCCTGGCCCCGTTCTTGGGGTGCCCGCGGGCTCTCCTCCCAGCCTCGAGCACCGGGAAGGGTAGGCTTTGGTCCAGCCGGGCCTGATGGGGGTGTCGCTGCGTGAGTGGGCCAGCCCCGGGGGTGAAGGTTACGGGGAGGGCGCTGGCCTCAGGCACCCCAGCAGCGCTGGCCTGCTCCTCAGCGCTCCAGGCCCCGAGGGCGGAGAGCAGCCCGGCCCAGGAGCCCACGTGCCGAGCGGGCAGGTGTGTGGGCACTGGGTCAGGTGGGTGGGGTGGGCCCCGACGGAGGCCCAGCTGCTTCCCCCCAAGCTTCCGCCCAGTCGCCTGGCCGTCTGGATGGCCTGGCCCCTGCAGCCCTGGCGTGGCTCTCAGGCCTCCGTCCCGCCCCTGTGGGAGGAGGCACGGGTGTCACTCCAGGGTGCGCGTGAGGCTGCGCTCAGTGGGCCTCTCTCCGCCCTGACTGCCTCCCAGGCCTGTCTGCCCGTCAGCGGGCACCCGCAGGGTGGTGGTGCGGGTGCCAAGGGCTGAGTGCCGCCAGGGGCTGGGCCTCCTTCGCCAAGGTCACCTGTGTCCTGGCCGGAGCTGCCTGCTCAGCACCGTGGCTGCTCGCCAGCTGCCCAGCCTCTGTCGGGCGCGCCGGGCTCGGCTCCTCCAGGCCAGTGGCCAGTCTGATGCCCACCTACCCGCTGCCTTCGGCTTCACCAGAGGGAGGCTCTGCAGCCGACTGACAGCGGCCGATCCTTGACCCCTACCCTCGACGGCTGCCCGGTGCAGCTGCAGGTTCGAGCTTCCAGGCAGCCGGCGTCCTGGACCCAGGGCCACCGGAGCTGGCCGCCCCAAGGACTCCAGACCCCTGCTGCCTGAGCTGCCCTGGAGCTTGGGGTCTGCCAGGCCTGGGGCGGGGGCGGGGGCACCCAGGGCTGAGGCTCCTGAGCGAGGGCGGCATGCTTTCGCTGTGAGATTTGTGGGTTTGCCTCGCCCTCGCTGGCTTCCAGCGGGTTCATTAATCTGCACGGAGGCTGAAGTGTGACTTATATCCCTAAACCGCCTGTCGCTTTTTCTTTCCAAACGCATTTGATGTGAAAGTGCGAAATAAACACGCCGTGCAGACGCCGCGGCCTCCTCGGGCTACAAATGGCGCTGTCACGCGCTTGTTTCCCTGTGTGTCTGTGCCGTGAATCTCGGGCTCTCCGGGCGGCTGACGGGTCTGGGCTGCGGTTTGAAGGCTCTGAAATGCGGCTCCAAAGTGACGTCTCATTAAGGTCTCATTAAGGAGGAACTCCGCCCAGGGACCGGCAGGTTCCCGCCCCCGCCCCGCCCCTCCCCGCAGGCACACGGCCTCCTCTGGCGGCCAGCCAGGCCGGGCACTGCCCCACCCGCGTGGGGCTCGGTGGCTCGCAGTGTGGGGGCCCTGGGCGCCATCACCGACCCAGACGGTGGCTTCCTGGTGCGTTCGTCTCTCAGCTGCGGGGGCTGGAGCCTCGGGTCAGGGCGCCCATCAGTCCTCTCCCAGCTGCACGGCCACCTCCTCGCTGAGCCCCTCCCCCACCCCGAGCCACCTCCAAGGCCCCGCCTCCAGATTCCATCACACCCGGACAGGAGTTTGGGGGACGCCAGTCCGTCCACAGCAGGGGGTGTCCTGCTCGGGCCCAGACCTGTCGTGATCCGGCCGTGGGCTGGCTCCCCCCGCCCCCTGCTGCCGGAAGCCACCGTGCCAGTGCCGGCACCTCACGGGGACCCTGGCCCCGCCGCTCTGGGGCACCCGGCTGCCCACGCCTGCTGAGGCAGACCTGCTCTATGGCTGGCGGCCTGAGGACCCCGGCTGCCCCTCCCGCGGTGTAGTGCATTGTGGGCAGGAAGCGCCTCGCAGACAGCGAGGCAGAACCAGGGCCGCTGCGGGGGAGGGGAGGAGGACGGTCGTGCACCTGGGACTCCGCGCAGGCCTGTCCCTCTCCTGGTAGTTGGTGCGTTTGACTTCTTGTGGTGACTGTTCTGATACACGTTTGCACTTCCCCCGGGTCACGGCGTTCTCCGAGGCCCGCCTTCCCTCCGCAGAGCCTGGCCCGTACATGTCAGCCCTCTGCTTCCCCCTGAGTGAGGGTGGGCCAGCCGCCGCCGCTGTGGCTGCCGATGCGAGTGCGGCTTCGCGTGGAGATGCCGGCTCTGCGGGGTCCTCCTCCCCGTGCTGTGGCGGCACGTCCGGTTTAATTTGCGGCCCCGGTGACCTGCGCTGTCGCAGTGGCTGCGCGTCCCTCCCCGGTGACGGTGACGGTGACGGTGACGGGCCTCGGCCTCTGCCCAGCTTCACGCCGGCGGCCGGTGTAGTTCCTGGCAGGCGCGAGCTCGGCGTGGCGAGGCCGGTGCCCTCCCTCCCCTGCCCAGTCGGCCTCCCGCGGGGCCGGGCCTTGTTTCCTGGCCAGGAGTCGGCGGTGGGTGCGCCCGGGCTCAGCACCATCAGGGACCCTCTCCCCGGTTCCCACTTCCTGGTCTCTGCCCGTGTCGTCCCAGAATGCTGCAGGGCGGGTCCTGGGGACCTGGGGGCTGGAGCCAGAGGGCAGTCTGCCCCAGCCCAGGGCACATCAGCCCCTCGCCAGCCCCTCCCCGGCCTGGTCAGAGCACGCTTGCTTCCGCCCGCGGGGAGGTGGCCAGAGCACTGTCCGGGTCTCCGCCTGTCCCCTTGTGTGGGCGGAAGGCGAGGAAACAGGAGGGAACTTGGAGCGGGAGGTGACCGGAGGGGACAGGGCGGTGGCAGCTGGGTTTGAGCTTCGGGGAGAGGGGTGTGTGTGGGGGTGACCCCGGCGGTGCTGAGGCAGGTCTCTGGGCCAGGTTCTGAGACCCTGTTTTGTGGGAGCGGCAGGTACGGCTCCCCAAGTGCCGTAAAAGCTAATGTGATGGCCTCGTGCCGCGCTCATTTCTATAATTTTTTATTTTATGGAACAGGACAGGGAACTTAGTGACTTATTACTATTCATTTCGTTTCAACGCAGTAAATATTGATTCAGTTGGGGGTTTTCAATTTAAACTGCTCGGCGATTATATAAAATATTACCGCCTGTGAGATTATGCTTACCGATCCCTTCGCTGCTCATTAGGGCAGCGTGCGCGCAGCCTCTGCCTCCATCACCCTAATGGATGGGCCGCCCCCGCGCGGAGGAGCGGGCGCCTGCGGGGCCCTGACAGCCGGGACGCGCTCTCCGTGTGGAGCCGGTTCAAAGCGCCGGCATTTATTTATTCCTCTGTCTGAGGCGGGCCTCGCCGCCGACACCGGCCCGCGCTCCTCGCGGGAGTGAGGGGATGGGGGGCCTCGGCCCGGCACCCCCCTGTGGTCTGCGAGGCGGGGGGAGGGGGGGGCAGCCCTAGGGCCGGCGGGGGGCCGGCGGGTGTGCCCGGTCGTGTGCCCGGAGCGGCTTGTTCCGACCACAGGAGCGTCGGAGGCCCCTCCATTGTCCCCGCGGGACACGCAGGGCGGCCCTCGCTGCACTGGCCTGGCCACGCCCGCCAGCACCGCGGCCTCGTGTGCCGGAAAGGCGGGCAGAGGGCGCTGCGCGTGCCGTCCCCCGTCTCCCGGTCGCTCCACAGCGGCACCACGGGCTCCTCCCTGGTCCGGAGGCGAGGGCGGTGCCGTCTCGTGGGGGACGTCCATTCAGCTTCCAGCGGATCTGCCCAAACTCCTTTCCCGTCTCAGGGCGGCCGGGGCCTCTGCGGGAGGGGGGGGGGGCGTTGCCCAGGGGCCTGGGACCCGGCCAGAGGGCTCCCACCGAGAGGGCTCTCGGCCCTGGCGGCCTCAGGCGCCTGCCCACTGCCTCCCGTGTCCCTGAGGGTGCTCCGCCCCGAGGCCCCAAGGAGTCAGAGCCCTGGGCGTGTCTGTCCTCTGCGGGGCTCCAGGGCGGCCCCTTCCCCTCCCGCCCACGACCCCTTCCCCTGTACCGGCCCCTCACCCTGCCTGTGGCCGTCCTCCGAGAGGGGACTCGGGTCCCCGCTGCAGCTGCAGCTACCCGGCGTGGGCCAGGCCATGACCCCTGCCTGCCCTTCCTCCGGCCAGTGGGACCGGCCGCCTCCTGCTGAGCCTGGGGAGGTGGTGGGGGGGGGGGAGCGAGCCAGCGGCAGGTGCAGGTTTATGTCCTGACTTTCCCGCAGTCAGCAAGGTCCCGCTGCCGCCCACGCCCCGCGCGCCCGCCGTGTAATTTGCGGCGAGATGTCTGCAGGGCCGGTCCACTTCCCCAGTCAGCACTTAATTGGCAAGGCCCTTGATTTAACAGCGTGGGCGCCTCCGCCGGAAAGATGCGTGAATAAATCACAGCCGACGCCAGAAAATAGATATAATCTCAGCGTTAACTGCATTAATAGTAGCAGGAGCCGAATTAAAAAGGCCATAAAGCACCGGCCGGGGCATAAATGATGGCCGGCCTCGTCCCCTCTGCGCGCTGCTGGTGTGGGGGCGGGGCGAGGGCGGGGCGCGCTTTCAGC